>JBBPFP010000077.1:2393554-2398554 GCA_037974795.1 Kaempferia galanga
TTTTTATTGGCATTACTATAGTGGGATTTCAAAAAAATGGGCTTCATTTTTTAAGCTTCTCATTACCCGCAGGAGTCCCACTGCCGTTAGCACCTTTTTTAGTACTCCTTGAGCTAATCCCTCATTGTTTTCGCGCATTAAGCTCAGGAATACGTTTATTTGCTAATATGATGGCCGGTCATAGTTCAGTAAAGATTTTAAGTGGGTTCGCTTGGACTATGCTATGTATGAATGATCTTTTATATTTCATAGCGGATCTTGGTCCTTTTTTTATAGTTCTTGCATTAACCGGTCTGGAATTATGTGTAGCTATATTACAAGCTCATGTTTCTACGATCTCAATCTGTATTTACTTGAATGATGCTACAAATCTCCATCAAAGTGGTTTTTTTTTTTTAATTGAATAAAAGCGAGGAGCTTTAGCTTTACTGAGTTTACGAAGTTCAGGAGCGAGAACTTCCCCCGGATCGAAAACTTTGCTTGCATTGGATGTCGTTGTCTTGGTTGTAGGTCCTTACGACTGATTGCTTTATTATGCATGGGAATATGGACCTATGTTGTTTTTCCAACTTTGTCACCACAAATTGCCTAAGAAAGAGTACTTAGGTACCGAAGTGTTGTCAGAGCTATTTTTTTGGAGGATTGTTGGGGGTTTACGTGCAAGAGATTATAAATCCTCATCTTAGTCGATTACTTGAGTGCTCAACTACCTGGTAGTGTACATGTACCTATATGAATCTGGTCTTATACTTATTAGCTTCTTCTGGTACATTAGGCCTAGAACTACCAAGCGTAGATTTTTGTTGGACGAAATAGTGACTCGATTGAAGACATTTAACAAACAAATAAAAGACTAAGACAAGGGACCAGATAACAAAGAATTTTAGAAACGAACTCCCTGAAGAAGCGAAAAGGGATTCCCTTCTAGCATTTCCTAAGATGTGAACCCATAACCTCAAAGTATGAAAGTGAGGGTGGATGTGCATCTCATCTAAAGGAGGAGACAAACTGCAAACAATTGTTAGCCAACGTACTTTCTTCTTTGTTGGTTGGCTGGGTGTGTGTATGCTTGCTGCATCACCTCTAGGGGTAGTTACTTGTCATGCAATTCTAATCTAAGATTTTTCGAATACTGAAGGGAGGGTTCCTAGGTTATACATCAACCTAGTTGTCAGTTCTAATTGTTAAATCACGAGCAAGGCTAGCAAGAGATACATTTGTAGTCCTTTATTGGATTTATATATCTTTAGCCCTTCCTTTAGTCACCTTTGCAATAGGGGAGGGGTTCATTCTATTCATCAATTACTTGCTTTTTCATATGTTACTTACTGTGCTGCTATAAATTGATGGCTGTCAAAATTGTAAGAAAGAAGTTCAAAGCAGCTCAGGCTGCTATTGGTGAGTTCATGGTTGTCAAATTAGTAATGGAGTCAAAGTGCTGAAGCTTTCTTGTAATGATGATTTAGTCTTGATGGTTTGGCTGTTGTTCATAAGCTTGACATGGACTAATTTGAAGACTTGAACATGCTTAATTGGGAACTATTGCAAGCAGTGTTCGAGGGGGAGAATTGATCAATATTACACTCTAACTCTAGAATATGGAATACAAAATAGCGGGAAAGCTAAATAAGGATCACCAGATTTGCATCCTGCTTGGCAATGGTATCAAATGTTCTCTTTGAATGGCGAATCTGATTAGATTGCTTGCCACCCTATGAGTAACCAATCACGGTAATGGAAGAATCCATTTTTACAAACTAAAAGCCTTGAACTGTGGACCACTTCGTGGTTGGTTTATTTGATGATTTTGACACCAACGTGTCTGACAACCATGTAATTCTTATGGCTCTTATTTATGTGCATTGAATTAAGCATCAGACTGCTTCTTCATGCTGCCGTTGGGACCCATTTTTACAACTAGTTTGCATAGCTGTAGTGTTTTTTGGTAAGGTAATTGGCTGATGTAGCCCCGGTACAGTCCCTTTTTTCTCCGTGATCTGTAACCTTATGTTTCTAAAAGCATGAAGTCACCCTTTTCTTGTTCAACTTTCTCTCTGTATTGTACTTTTCTTTTGACATCGTCTTGACATCCTCCTTTTTTAGTATTTTTGCTTGCTTATCAAAGAAAAGGCAAGAAGTCACTTTATGGAATCTGGAATCCAATATATGTATCATTCTTTGGCTGAATTATTATATTATTTGTGTTTTTGTAGAAAACAATTTGGTTTGCAGGAAATGTCTCCAGCATCCAGGTCAAAGTCCAAAGAGAAAAAGGCTGGCAAAGAACCGCAGAAGACTCCTTCCTTCCAAGCCAGCCCTCTGGACATATGAATGCGGGCACTGGACCTGTGAGTGGATACAATCCACTTTTAGGGAAATTTCATGCCCTCGAGACATCACCTTTATCGACGGCTTCATCCGTCAACTCCAATGGCCGTTTTCGGAACATAGATGAAAGAGATGATCAAACCGCTCGCTCGGAACTGGCTGGCCTCGAGTATGATGCAGTTTCTAATAACGGTAGCTGGTCCTAAGAGTCAGAAGATACTAAAGACAAGACATCGCATCAAGCTGCCCGCCAGGAATCAATACCAGGGGCTGATAATGACAAGAGATAAAAGATTCGTAAAAAAAAAAATGAAAGGAAGCATCAGCGCCAAAAAGAGAGGCGAGCACAGGAACTGCATGAGTGATGCAGTGGCTTTCTCATGTCGAGAAAGCTTGAAGCTCTAGCTCAACAGCTTGTTGCAATGGGATTTTCTTCAGAGCGTGCTACAATGGCTCTTATATTGAATGAAGGTAAAATAGAACAGTGGCTTGGTTATTTGAAGGTGTTGAAGAAGCAGATAAACACAAGGAACATAACCTCGACGGGGGTAATCTGAAAATTTACATATCTGAGGAGCTGGCCCAGATTGCTGACATGGAGGTTACAAAAGCAAGAACCACCTTCTGCACCACCAAAGCCCGAAGAAAGGGGCGATCCACCCACTGCAGGTCTTGAAGAAAAAGCCAATAGCCCTTGCTCAGAATTAACTGAGGACTCAACCCAGTTTATCGAGCAACATGCAACAGGAGGAAAAATATTTCAATTATACCAAAGCAGTCCCAATTGGGGTTCCTACAGACTCGGGGAACAAAATTGTGCCGCCATCAACGAAAGTTGGTGTTCCCAAATTGGAGTGGGCTAAACCAAAACAAATCTCAATCACAATGGAGAAAAGATGGCCAAATGGAGGATCTAATCCCTCCCTTTCTTCTTATTCAACGGCATCACCTCTACAGGCGACCCCACCCGCCAAGTCTGAAACCCGATATGGGTCGCTCGGGAATGAGCTGAAGAATCTGAAGTCCGTTAAAGAACCTATTGTGGTCATACAACGGCCCCAAGCGAGCAATCCAAAGCAGGTCCCGAATGCCAGCATAAGCTCTTCTCCTCCAGGGGCAGGGCAGCTGCCGGTTGGCCTCAGAACTACATACAATGTAGTGCTGATGAAATCCGGTGCATTATCCCGGAACATTCCCTGCACAAGAAGTTTTCGTCCCAGCAGTTTGGGCGCTAATCAGTTGTATAGTAATCTTCAATATCATCAACAGCATCAACAACTCATGTCGAGTAGCAACGGAGTGGTTGATGGCATGAACCGGGGAAAGGGTTCGTGGAACCAAATGGGTACATCACGGACTCTTTCAGCTGCCTCCTCCCTTGGTCTCTTGGTACAAAGTACCTGTTGTCACAAGCTCAATCGCTGCTCGGATAAGGGCTTGCAAATCAACGCCGTGGTGCTCCCAAAAACGAGGATCCTCTGTTGCCAAAAATGCCTTTCTTTAAAGGGAGTCTTCTAGCCTGATCAAACGGCCTCGCCGTTTGCCAAACTCCTCGAAAATTTCCCATCTTGGGTATATACCCGCAGGGGGACTGGTAATTACACTGAGCGCAGGCTAGCTACATCTGGTAGCCGGCGGTTGAGGTAAATGTACAGTAAAGTAAGCCGCTTGCAACTAGCAGGGTTAAACATAGGCTGGTCAATGCAAGGGTGCGTCCAACGAAAGAAGGGTGACATCTTTTCATCATAAGAGACAAATTATGTCTCATCATAGCAATATTCCTAGCAAGGGCTAGCTCTGGGAAAGGAGGTTGGTCGGTTGCAGTATTCCCATTGTGGCCCCCTTAGCAGTTTAAACCGGGCCCTTTTTCTTTGTAGTAGTCCAGGAAGGCTTTGACTGCGTTATGAATGTCTGCCATCTCTCCAGTCCAGGAAGGAAGTTTATCTCCCCACCGGTTCTAGCCCGTGGGAAGATAAACGAATCATAGATATCCATATTACCTTTGCTTCCAAGACTACTACCGTAAGAGCAGCTTGGAGGAGAGCGCTAGCGTGCACACTTCCGTTGATGTGCCGATGGAATCTCTTTAGTTAACTTCGTCCATTATGCTCAACGTAGGGGATTCCTCTAGGTAGGAAGTCGAGTGAACCAGCCAGCCTGAACTTTCCAGCAAGACCGAGCGCGGCCATCAACCAAGCTCACTTCTCGCCAAGCAGCATAGAAGCATAACTCGTATTTTTATTTGTACCCTGTAACAACACAAAGTGTGGACGAATTGCCTTGAATCGACCCCACCCTAGGCCTCCTTCTCTCTGCTTGGCAGCTGCCTAGTTATGGCTGGGTGCTTTGGTCGTACAATTGTTCGCTTTCTTAGAATAACTCAGCCTAGATGCTGAGCTGAATTATGTCGAAAAAGGAAGGTTACCAATTCGCTTTATTCATGGTTACGGGTGCAATTCTGATTCACTGGCATACGATTAGCCGGCAGTTCTCGTTTATCCCGAGCTAGGAGCTCTGGTTTCTTTCGAACCAAAAGACTCTGAAGTCGCAGGCAAGAGGTCCTAGATAAAACAAATCCGCATCAACAGACGCATAAGCTTCAGTAGAAGCTCTTTCACAAGCGAACTCCGACGACGTATCAATATTCCGACCCACATCTAAATCCGAAACAG
>JBBPFP010000077.1:2416465-2473082 GCA_037974795.1 Kaempferia galanga
ATCTACAATCGACCTATCGGTCGCTGCCTCCTTGTGTCGGCCCTCGGATTCTCAGTCGAGCCTATCAGGGTCTACAATCGACCTATCGGTCGCTGCCTCCTTGTGTCGGCCCTCACTTTATTTCGAGCCAAGCAACAGGTCTAAAATGGTGTGTACACCATTGACTCTTTCCTTGACGTCTTATATCTCCCTCATACTAATAGGTCGATCCCTCGGGCGCCTCGGCCCTCAATTACGGTAAAGCGAGCCATCTAAAGAAGCCCCCTTATAGTCGGCCCTTCTCTATGTTTGTTTCTTTTTCGTTTTTCAGCCTTGTTGATGGAGCCTACATGAAAACGCTCGAAGTTTGGTTCTTTCAACTCTCTGCGTCAGATTGGTAGAAGAGCTTAGGTTCGCTACCGTGGTGGAGAGCTTCGACTTCGAAACCGAAGGAAGATTTGAAAATGCCCAGTCTCTTGGGACGACTTCGGAAATGAGAGATGGCACGAGAATGATTTCCATGTTGTCAACCGACATGAATGGCCTCTTTCTCATCCAGGGGATGCGGAGCAAGGAGTATAAAGAAAAGCCATTGAACATTACAGTAAACCGGCAGTTGGATATAAGGTTCAAAATAAGAGATGTGAACTGTGAAGAGAAGCCGAACCTTGTCAAGACTGCTTCAGTCCCATTCCATTCTGTCGTACGCCTTTGCCATATCTAGCTTAATTCTCACCACGTCGCTGTCGCTCGTTCCTTCCTTCCTATCTCTCCTCCTTAAGAGCCCTTAACGCATTCCATAACTGAATGAGCTTCCCCTCCGTCAAAGTCCGTGGAAACGCTCAGTTTTGAGCCTCGACCGGCACAGCAGGTCAGTTTCAAAATAGGCACTCCGTCCGTCAAACGAGTTGTATACTCCGCTGATCAATCCAACGCAATAATCCGCGGCTAGGCAGGGTTTCCAGCAGATGATCAAGGACAGGCCGCGGGCAGCATTAGATTAAGCAGCGCTGCTGTAGGATTTGAAGGGGCATTCAGCTTCAATCGACTAGAGTCTGGGCAGAGGAATCCAAAAGAAGAACGGGTAAAGCGGGGGACAGGTGCGGTGAGTTTTGAGTCTTTCCTTTGCCAGAAAGAGTGGAAAGCGAGTTAGGAAGGAAGGGACGAGCGACAGCGACGTGAAGCCGAAGCCCAAAGAAAGCTTCCATTCCAGTTCAGCTTAAAGTAATAGCGTAAGACGGGCAAAAGGATTATGCACACCTCGCCGGACCCAGCCCACGTCGCCCCTTCTCACTCGGCCCTCCCTTTTCTGACAGCTTTGGTGATCGGAAGGGACGACGATGCAGAAGTAGTGGCTAGAGATAGGGGTGTCCGGGTATGGTTACCCGGACCCTCTGTTCAGTGACTTACCGACGATGCTCCGCTACGAAGACTCCGCTGGTGTATGCACATGAGGTCCAAGAGGCCACAGTGGACCTTTCCAAATCCCGGTTCGGTTGGATGGAAGTCACGATGTAATCGTGATGTCGCAATAGCTAAGCGTCATAGCGTCGCGAAACCCCCCGTTCGGAGCACTCCTCCGTTCTCACTGCCGATCGCCTCCTTATTCTTCTTTTGTTTCGAAAAGTGTTGGATCAACCCCAAGATCTTTCCATTTTGTTCCAGTCGAGACTCTGAAATCGAAGTGCTCGTGACTGGTTCATAACTTATAATACGAAACCCACGGTCAGATCTTTCTACGTGTGTGACTTTTTGAATAGCCATGAACGCTGTAATCTGCTGCGGTAGCAAACATAAACCACACCACCCTCCCACCATTACGAAGATCGAACGGACGGCCCAACTCCACTCCAGTAGATTTAACGGTCCATGTTCCAGGCCTCCCCACTCAGGGTCGACAGTCTTCGGTAGCGTGGCTTGGGAGAGCATAATCTCTCCGTACAGATAGATCCGTGGTGTGCTCAATAAGTTATCAAGGCCTCCTTGCTTAAATAAATGGAGGCCTTTCTCATCATTCGCTATGGTTTCTTCGATTAGATGCATATTCCAATTGCTTGCTTTCTCGTCCTCGGTCTCCCTTCTGCTTAGAGGAATTGTGACAAACTTAAAGAGTGATTTCCTACTTTAGGTCCTGCTCTCGTATCTCGTCGCACTCATGCGGTCCAAACAAAAACCAAAAAAAAGCTTGCTAACTCTACCAGGAAGCTTTCTTTCCTTTCTCCTCTGGATTTCGCAGTCGAGACAGAAAGAACTGTAGCCATGTTGGCTAGGTCAGAATGTGCCTTACTTTGGGGAGTGAGGCCCGAGAGTAAGGGGTGCGCTTGACGGACAAAAAAAGAGGCTCCTTTCGGACTTGCCTTGCCAAAATCAAACCTTGAAACCAGGATTTCCCGCCGCTACCCTTTAAAAGACACTGATTGAGGTAAGCTTAGAAAAGAAAGACCTGGAAAAGCCGGTGCTTAGGCAAAGGTCCCAAGGTCAGAGCAGACTAATCCACTTTTTGCCGTATATCCGAACTCGGTCTAGGCATAGGCTGGAAAGCTGTTAATCGCTATCTGGAATGACTGCCCCTTTCCCTTTCGCGTACAAGAAAGAGTAAACTCGAACGAGAGTAAAGAAAGAAGGAGCGAATGAGAATGACGCGACAGATAGCTCGACTGATACTGAGAAGGGCATCTGACGATGGCTCGACCGCTAATATAATAGACGGGCCGAGGCAACGAGGGATCTAAAACTACTTATCAATAGGGAGATTGCAGACGTAGAGTCAATGGTGTACACACCATGTTAGACCTGTTGCTTGGCTCGACCGATGATGGTCAGATCTTTCTACGTGTGTGACTTTTTGAATTGCCATTCACGCATTCTGCGGTTGGGACGAGCGATCATTATAGCGACGTGGAGGGAGAAAGAGAACCCTTCTCACTCGGACCTGACGGTTTCAGTTCAGTTCTTGATTAAACCTTTCTCTCGCATCAAAATTCAATCTCAGTTAACGTTATCTGCCCCGAACGAGAGAGAAAATATGAGACGGGGCGACGTGAGAGAGAGTGTTTTGTTTTGTTAGGAACGACTTTTCTTTATGTGATAAACGAGTGGAGCAAGGAGTACTCGAGCAAGAGGGGAGAGAGAACGAGAACCGGGACTACCAACTGAGCTATCCCGACTATTTCCCATGCGGAAGAAAAAAACACTAAATAAATGAGCAACAGTCTAACATGGAAGGAGAAAGAAAAGTTCAATACGATCTTGAGTAGTTTTGAATCTATATATAATATTAGAATATAGTCTAGTCTACAATTGCCTTTGGGGCCCTTCATTCACGACTTGCTGGGATCGACCTTCAGGGTCAGAGTGTATGGTATTTCCTGAGGATAGTCGTAAATAGCTACGCAAAGGCCTAAAGTAGTTCATTACAGGAGTCTAAATAGCGTAGCAATTGTAGACTACTTTTGCCTAAGGCCTACAAAAGATTCACAAACAGAAAACTGTCTACTCTCTCTCAACCGCAGATTACAGTAATATAGTTCATGAAGGTGAGAGTGAGAAAGTCTTGTATTCGACGCGGAACAGCAGAAGCAAGAACTTACGCAGCTGCCTATTTTATATCCTCTCCTCGGTGAACTGAACAGAAGTCATTATTAGAGATCTCCACCGGGGCTATTATAATATATGACTCTGAGGGGTGCCATGCCAGGTCCGCCAATCCTAGAACTTGAAACTCATACCTAGAACTGACACCTATCATTGAATTCTCACCCTCAAACAGCAGCAACAGAAAAGTATGGGACATGATTTTTTAGGAAAGAGGCCTAACGAGCTAATTAACTCATTATCCCTCCCCTTATCACTCGGACCTCCCATTTCAGTCGTCCTACGCAGATACTGCTTTGTAAGTCCGGGAGCTACTTCTTTATCTTTATTCACCCGTTGGTCGAGTAAGAATGTACATTGATTGAAGACCCTCTCTTCAAAGTAGAGCTACGAGCAACAAAGCTACAATAAGTTCTTTCGCTCCTCTCGCTTATGCTCCCAAAGAGTTTGATCTTTCGTGCCTCTCCCGCTTAGGTGAGCTCCAATCCCTTATGCTACCTGGAAACCATTTATAATAAGTAGTATGCTTTCGTCTGCCTCTAATATTAATATAATAATTCTTGGTTGGTTGGATCCAGTCCTGAACGCTATCTTCTGTCCATGAACTATAACCCAAGACTCAAACAACAGGTTATAAGCCAAAAGCTACGGGAACTGATTCAACCGCTCCTTTCACTCGCCCCTATCGCTCTGAGTGGAGCTCCAATGAATTGATAACTACATATGCAACCGAACCTCCATTCCCTCAGTCTGGACTCTCCTCGTACGCTCCCGCTGGTCGAGTTACTTTTCTTATATCTTATCCCGTGGGTCGTGAATGGAATTATTATTCTCTCTTTCCATGAACTCATACTCCCACTCCTAGGTAGGTAATGGCATTCAACTCTTCTCAAAAGGAAGGTCAACTTTCCCGGCTGCAGCTGCTGTTTTATTTCATTCTGTACCTGTGGCAAGCTACAGTCGTTCATTCCAAGAGTTCATGGTGCCATGAACGACGTAGGTATGCAAGTCCATATTAGACTGTAGCGGTTGGGCATCCGTAAGGATAGGCTCGACCATAAGGGCCGAGTGAGAAGGGGCGACGTGAGAGAGAGTGTTTTGTTTGGGACGAATTATTGTGATAACGACGGGCAGAAGGGCTCGGGATCCAACCTTTCAGCAGCTCCAGTTTGGTTCAATGAAATGAGGCTGCGCACCTTATTGTAGACCGCCCAACTACCGAGTTTAGCTCGAGCAACTGTAAGAGGAACGAAAGAACATTAACTGGTGCCCGTTGACTATAGAAAGAGGGTGAGGTGCCCGGACCTCCTCGCGCACGCCTGCAAGTAGTACAGGTCCAGCAGCCTGGGCCTGGATTCCCTAAGCGTGTGCTTCCCTTCGAGTTATCATTCCATAGTCTTTGTATTCCATATGGAGCAAGAAAAGGATCGATCATCGCTTGGCTTGCAAGGTCCCTGAGTTCCTACAAGCTGACCATGGCGGGGTCGTCCTAGCCCCGCACTCAACTCTCCTTGTTGTTGTAAAGTATGAGTTCCCCGGTTCAATGGTTGCCTTCTCGTGTTCCGTTAATCCCTGCCCTCACTTTCACAGTCGGCCGTTTATCTCTCTTATTGGCCATACGTGTTACTCGGTTCTTCGACCTTTCATCTTTTTCAGGAGCCGATACGGAACGTTCAACCACCATTATACGATTCTTTCTTGAGGACATTTTCCGGACCCGTCCTTAATTCGGTAACAGGGCACCCCCGACCGGGCATCAAGGGAATGAAAAGAGAAATTGGCATATGCTCCTAAAGCAGCAGCCGGCTACTATCCTTAAGTTAATGAGAAGTTGCCAATAGCAGCAGTTTCCATTAGAGTGAATTCCGGTTGCTTTCTAAGATTGGCTGCTTTTGTTCTCGTTGAATGTACGTGGAACTTCTTTTCAGTCTTTCCTTTCATGTACGCTACTGGCACTTCTTATATAAAAGTAGGGACAGGATACATTTACAGGTGCCCTTCCGAGAGAAAGAGATTAATCTTCCATTCCTTCTGTGAATTATAAGTAGCTGGCTCAGTAGCGGGATAGGGAGAGCCCGTCGTTACACGTCGCCCCGTCTACACGTCGCCCCTTCTCACTCGGCCCTTCTTGTATTGTTGCTCGACCGTGAGGGCCGAGGCTTAGAGGGATCGACCCATTAGGGAGATTGCAGACGTAAGGGCATCTGACGATGGCTCGTTTTAAAGTAAGGGTCTTTCCGTCGCCTTAGTAAGTTTGTTGGATAGATCTTTCTACGTTTCTTCCTTGAATCTTATAGCCATTCACGCAATACTGTAATCTCTTGGGCCGAGTGCAATAATAGTTGGTAGATCTTTCTACGTTTTTGAATTAAATACCATGAACGACTGAGAGAGAGGAGCGATTCCATAAGGTGTGATAATGACGCGCTCGAGCGTATGCGAGAGGGTATGAAATAGCTCGACTGATAAGGGTATATAGATCGACCGTTAGGAAAGAGTCAATGGTACACCATTGTAGACCGGTTGCTAGCCCAAAGCCATATTTTTACTATATACTTAAATCCGATAGGGAAGAGCAAGGTAGCTGTACCGAACCGGAGTTCTAGTCAGTTCGGGTCTAAGAACTAATTAACTTCTTGTATTGCTTTATCCTCTTGTTGCACTTATTGTATTGCTTTCTCCTCTTGCTTGTTGCACTTATTGTATTGCTTTATCCTCTTGTTGCGCTACACGAGTTCTGGTCGAGCAACTCTTACTTATTTGTATTGCTTTCTCCTCTTGCTTGTTGCGCTACACGAGTTCTGGTCGAGCTACTCTTACTTATGATCTTCTTTCCGATGGAGATCAATTACGAAATCCGATGGAGATCAATTACGAAAGGCACGTTCACGATAGGGACTATATATACTAAAAGTACTCCCGATACTCAAAGATATACTAAAAGTACTCCCGATACTCTTTGTACTCCCGACCGGCTCTCCTACATATACTAAAAGTACTCCCGATAGTCAAAGTACTCCCGATACTCTTTGTACTCCCGACCGGCTCTCCTACATATACTAAAAGTACTCCCGACCGGCTCTCCTACCTTATGCAAGGGTCTAAAAGCAACTATTCTTTCCCAGCTCTCCTACCTTAGGGTCTAAAAGAAACTCTTCTTTCCTACCTTATGCAAGGGTCTAAAAGCAACTATTCTTTCCCAGCTCTCCTCCCTTATGCCTATATATAAAAGAAACTGATTGCGTGGTCTCCTACCTTAGGGTCTAAAAGAAACTGATTGCGTGGTCTCCTCCCTTATGCCTATATATAAAAGAAACTTCTTTCGTGGTCTAGCCCTAACCTACTCTTATCTTAAGGGAAGCAAACAGATAATTCAATGCAAGGGAAGCAAACAGATAATTCAATGCAAGGGAAGGGAAGGCTTATTAGTTATACGGGTCAAGGGTATAAAAGCCACTATTCTTTCGTGACGGGTCAAGGGTATATAAAAGCCACTATTCTTTCGTGGTCTAGCCCTAAACTACTCTTTTTTTCCGGACATATGCATATGATCTTAACGGTAAAGAATCCTAACCTACCTCGGATGACTGCTCCTTAAGCCCTCTTCCTTCTGATGCTTTCTGATGCTCCTTTTATCTTTATTATGGATTGGTCGAGCGACGTGAACTCTTCTCTCGACGTGAACTCTTCTCTTTTTGACTCTTCCCGCGCCTACTGACTTCTTCTATAGCCTACTGACTTCTTCTATAGCTATAGCCTACTGACTTCTTCCCGCGCCTACTGACTTCTTCTATAGCCTACTTACTACTTCTTCTATAATAATAATAGCTAGCCCTTGAATACGAGTGCTCCCACCGTCCTCTGCCTCGCTGATCGCTTATCTAAGTGCTCCTACCGTCCTCTGCCTCGCGGATCGCTTATCTAATTGTCAATCGTATCCTTTTCTCGTGCTTAGGCTCTATCTGCCTACTCTTCTCTTGGTTGCTTAGTTCTCATATCTCTTGCCGTGCCCACACCTATCGTCGAGTATAGGCCACCCGGGCTTTGATTCCGCGAGTATAGGCCACCCGGGCTTTGATTCCTTAGGTGCTACGTGAACTCCCAAGCAGCTTCAGATCGCCCACGAAGGGCAGGTTTTCTCTCTTTTGAAGCCTCTGAGCTAGTTTCATTCTCTTTTGAAGCATCTGAGCTAGTTTCATTCTCTTTTGAAGCATCTGAGCTAGTTTCATTCTCTTTTGAAGCATCTGAGCTAGTTTCAATTTCATTTGAGAGGCACGGGGTGCCAAACACAGTGAAATATAAATACAATCACTCACATCTACTGAAATATTTTATCTATACTCAATGAAAGCAATCAAATACAATACGTTATGAAAGGGTTACCTCTCGTTATGAAAGGGTAACCTCTCGTTATGAAAGGGTAACCTCTCGTTCTAAGATCAATTCAAGGTACTCCTAACATCAAATATTTTCTCTATACTCGCCAAACCTAGATCAAATGCCAAACATCTCAATTCCTATCCGTTAGAGAGTACTCAACCAGAAAGGAAAGAATCGCCATGGATCCATGAGAGTGTCTATTGATGAGTTCTTATGTGCGCCTATTGTAGTTCGGAAGTGGAAAGTCGAGCGAACTGATGTTGAGTTAGTTCGCTTCAGCTTGTACAATAAGAAAACTAACCCAGATGGGTATACCCAAGACAGTTCAAATGCCTAACATCTACTGAAATATTTTCTCTATACGATACTCAATGAAAGCAATCAAATATAAATAGAATGCACTCACATCGACTGATGTCTCTATACTCAATGAAAGCAATCAAATATAAATAGAATCTTGGTCTCCTGCTCTCCATTCCATTTCATTCCTTTATTCTATAAAGATGTTTGAGCGAAGGTATCTGAGCGAGTTCCTATTCTATTTAGTGGGCACATGACTACGAGGGGTGCCAGCACCAGTCCCCAGCCACCCGAGAACCCCAAAGTGTCAGGGTGGCATGAGGGACATGAGGCATGAGACCCCGTAGTAAGGCTTAGTGCCATCTAGAGAGTCTATTTAAATCTTGAAGATGTTTGAACGAGTGGTTGTCTAGTCGACAACCGCGAAGTGAGTGCTAGACCAGAAGGCAGATCAAAAGAGAATCCTTCCCATCTACAACTGATGCATTCCCATCAACTATATCATGGCGAATTCTTTGTTATGGAGAAGACTGTTACCTCATCCGGTTCGTACGGAAAGGAATAAAAAAACAGAGTGCCCAGGGCAAATTTTGGTCCCGCGAAGACTGAGCTCAGCCTAGACTGATACCTATGGGGCGGTTCATTGAATTTAAACCATTACATAATGACTGAATTTACTAACGTAACCTTCCTTTCTTTTCCCTCTCGACTTTGGTATGCGACAAGGATTGGCAATGAATTCTTTGTTTGGACAATATGGCAGTTTCCCGCGGAAAGTCTCACTCAGCCCTTCCTATAATTATTGAGGAATATGACACCCGAACTGTTGTAAGCGCATCCCTCGTTTACCCGAAACTAAGGTTGGGAATACCTTCACTGACCATGTGAGGAGTTTTTTCAGGAGGCAAGGGCCCAACTCTTTCCTATGTAGAGCTCTCTTCATTTCATCTCTTTTATCAATTTGTCTCCCGCACTGCCAACCAAGAAAGGCATGATTGGAGGAAGAAAAGACCAGTCCACGTAAAACGTTAGCGCACACTAAAAAGTATCAGCTGCCCGGCTTGAGGAATCCTTTTGTTGTCAGTCCATGCAGTATAGTAAGGAGTTGACTAAGGAGTCTTGAACGGAAAGACTGCAATCTCGAGCACATTTCTTGCAGAACCTTGAGGTCGGAATGGGATCGTTTGTCTTTCATGGGGAGGGGCTCGTATGATTCCAGTGAAAATGTTTTTCTTCGGAGTAACGAAGTAGAGGTCCGGGATAGGATTACCCTAGCAATTTGGCTCGCAGAGGCCTTCCAATTCTCGTATGTGGGACTCTCTATCTTCTTGGGTAGATAATCGATCGTCTTTCATTTGGATAGTGAGTCGTTTTTCTAATAATAAGTCAAGTCAAGAATAAGTTTCGAACAGGAGGCGCCTTAATTACATACAGCCTTGGTAAGCAAGCAATCCGTTATGTGGGCTTCCGAGTTCTTTCTCTTCTTTCTTTTTTAGTTTAGTGACTAAAAAAAAAAAGAATTAGTTTCATAATAATGTTTTTGAACTGAGCCTCTTCAATTCAAAGGACTCACGCCCCCTTACCTTTACACTGAGAAATGAATGCATTTCCATACTATTCAATGTGAAGTGTAAATAGGCGGGTTTGTAGTCTCCTTCTTTCAGAAAGGAGCAAGCCCATTCATCCAATGCCCTAGGAATAGAGAGAAGAGAAACTCGTTAGCGGGAAGAACAACGACTAGCAGAATTGCGCCTATTGTTATCTAACTAAGGAAATCAACAGTCTCTGGATCCAATTTATGCTTCCATGCGCCTCAGGCGGGGGAGTGATTCTAGGGGATGTTCTGCCCATTCAGTCAAGCTTTTGTGTCGTTCGCCGCTATTAACATAGCTCCTTTGTTCAAAGGAAAAAAAGTCCGAAGGCCGGATGGATGAAATTCATAAACTCTTTTCTCCGATCGCAAACATTTCCCTTTTACTAGTTGGTCTAGCAGTGCTAGTTGTTTTATTTTGTTTTCTTCTTACTGCCTTTCTGTGGGCTTTAAGATAGTGCCCATATCAAAGGATTTTTGCACTTGTTGCTTTGAGTTCCATAGTCAAGAGAAAGGGCATGGTGTACTATTCAAATCATACACGATGTTCAATGCCGAGCTATCGAGACGGATCCACTGCATCACTCAAAGGTACCAAGAAAGAGGAACCCAAAGAACTAAAGGGTCCAAGGGACGCGCTCCACTAAGGACACAAGACTCAAACTCCTAGTTGTCCGGCCTGAGAGGATTGGGTGTCTTGCTAGCCATTTCGCATATACGTTTGGTGTGCAAGTTATTTTGCATGTATGTTGAAGGTTGGACATGTGAATGCCCCTAAACCAGAGTTCATTAGGTTCATTCTGGTAGCTATTTCAACAAGGTGTTCAAATGAGGGCTTTTTTTGAAGTGACTTTGATTCAGGTATCGCCTGGAAAATGAATAGTAGGATCATAGCCGAACGACTTGGAAGGGTTTTCTTTGTTTCACTTCCCCGGGGAGCTGATACGCTTTTCTCACTACTGGGATTCTGCTGCTCCCATTGGGGCTGGATTCGATCGATCCAGCTGACTGCTAAGAAGATACGATCGTTACCTGAGAACAATATTATTCTTTCCATGTACAACTGGTGCGGAAGAGTACGACATTACTGTTAAACAATGAGAGAGAGCCACCAATGTATCAGATTTGGACTCCTATCTGGAAAGTGAGCGATTGCGATTTGGATTGCTTACCGGCTTTCAAAGAGACGATAGGTAAGGTCGCCAGGACCTTTTTTTTGGGAGATTGAGGCGCGAGTTTCTTACGAGCAAAGATATTTACAGGAAAGAGCTTGTGGTTCCAAACCTGAGAATAAGGCCTCCAGACATGGATTTGAATGTTAATCTCTTCCGCTTAAATCGGGCTTACTCTATGCCATCTATCCTTTCTAAAGATGGTGAATCTTCAACAAAGTCAAGTGAGTTGTAGCAGCTACCACAGAGCTCTTTGTCATAACTCTCAGTTGGATAGTCAACAAGAACAATACACGACCAGCGCACAGTAGCTGAAAGCAGAAGTTCCAAGGTCGATTCAAGAAGACCGACCGAGGCGCTATGTGAATTGCTTAGAAGGGCAAGGATCACATTATTAGTGCCAAGGCCACCTCCCCGAGATTTGTTCACATCTGATTCTTCATCCATCCTTCTTGTCGTCACACCGAGACAACTTTAAAGTCGCAGTCGGGAAAGACAGACTATCAAGGGCGTGTTGCGTATACTCTTGCTTAACTGCGTTTCGTCTAGAGCTTGAGACTCGTCGACGTCGGCTACCTACCTTACGTTGTCAGTCAGATCAGGGTTGGGGGCTGTAGTTAGTCTCTTCGCGAACTGCTTTGCCAAGTGTTCCTAAGTCTCCCCCTGGAGATAGGCAATACTAGACTCTGATCTTCTGAGCTCAATCAAGGGTTAGATACTTTTTTCCTTTGCTCCTAAAAAGGCAAAAAAGCGGAGCATCTTCATTGCAATTCCCCTTTCTTGCTTGTGTTATTTTTTCTGTTTTTGTAGAGATCCGGCATTGATCCCGCAGTCGAGCATCTTCAAACCTTCTCCACCTTCGACTGTTGGGTCTAGGAGGTATGCCCATTCTTAGGCGCTTCTAACCGACTACAGCAGGGGCGTAGCGAATTCCGACGATACTGCTCGAGTAGGTTTTGAATTCCACGCACCGGAAAGTCGACAAGCAAGGGGTTGGCAAAGTACCAAGGAAAGAATTCACCCTAACTACAACCGATTTCCTAAGACTTCAACGAAAGATAAAATGTACCAAACGGTATAGGCATTTTGCGGATTTGATTCCGGTCCAATTCTTTCAAGATAGCTGCCATCAAGCAAAGCAGCTCCCCTCAACTACGTCGATCCTCTTGGTAACGTGATCCGTTCCCAACCCAAGTGTCGTTTCAGTTCCACGCTAAACGCCCTCTGAGCCTGTTGGAGTTGCATAGATAAAGTTTAAGAACATCAAAGCTAGTGTACAGAGTCCAGATTCGAGTTCAGATCAAGATTCACGTGCCCTACTCTTTTTTAGTTGACTCCGAAGTGCCAGTCAGGAATTCAAGAAAGGGAGTGATTGGCTTGGCGGAATCGCCAAGTCTCGCCCGAACTACCGTCATTCTCTTATAGAAAGTGATAGATAGATAAGCCTTGCCGAGGTTAGGTCCTAAGCCCCTCAGTCGCCTGCCTTGGAGGTTCAGCTATCTGCAGATCAAAGCGTCACGCATCACTCTCTTTCTTACATTGTGACTCGCCTATGGAAGCCTCTCCTCGCCTGTGAGTGCATTTAGTTTTCTATGAATTTCTATTCTCTAGGTAGAGCTCCGATAACTTGCTATTGGTTCATTCTTTCTCCTCGTGTATTCAAGCATGTCTTTCATACCAGGCATCTCTACAACTAAACAACAGGTGCTATGCCTCAGTACTTTAAACAACAGGTGCTATGCCTCAGTCTTAATCAATTGAATAAAGATTGAATGCGGAAGAAGGTGAATAGTTCTTTTGCTTGCATTCCCTTTGGCTAGGCTTGCGGGTTCGGGTCTCTGATTCGATCTTCGCGGAGTCACTCCGCGTTCTAAGGTCGGCTCATCTTCCTTTGACCTCCGTACAAGAACCTTTAGCTTATTCAATCTTTAGTTGGTCGAAACGAAGAAAAGAGTCAATGGCCTCAAGCCTATCCGCTGCAGTCGTCAATGCTATCGCATTGACTCTTTTGGTGCTAAAAAGCTGCAGTCGTCAATGGCTATCAGCCCCCCTGCAGTCGTCAATCCTATCTTTTCTTTATTCAGCAGCACCAGATAACGTTAACTGTTAAAGTGTTTTCATGTGCTCTTCCTCACCTTTCGTTGCTCCGGCTCTGAGTGAATTGAATTCTTTGCCAACCCAAGCTCGCCCGTTGGCCTGCGATTCTACTTTCCGAGATAACAGAAGGACCGCGCTTCCTCGACGAATTCCTCAATTGAAATCCTATTTTCATTGTTAAATTATTATTCTAAGAAAGGTTGGTTGCTTTGGCTCTTTCCCAATTCTGTTAAGTGAAAATCATTAAGGACTAAAGGTGACATATGAAATAAAAAATCGAAGTGAAATTAAAGTCGGAAGATACAACTGAGCTATGTAAGTTCAATTCAAGTATTCAATCGAAAAACTAATTTGAATCTCTTGAAAGATACAACTGAGCTATGGAAGTTCAATTCAAGTAAGCAAATCGAAAATCTAAGTTCAATGTAAAGTATTCAGAGAACTGAAGCTCTCGAAAAAACTAATTTGAATCTGAAGGCCTTGGCAGTTGCGGGCAGGTATGCTATTGCGCGGCTAGCTATCTTGGATCTCGCTACATAACGGGGAGGAGCACCTTGGTTCGGGCACAACAATACATTGGTTAGTCGCGGATAGCAGGGCTTCGGTACAATCAACATCATATAATAGGAGTGCTTCGGTAGGAAGAATCAGTGATCAGGAGAGTTCAGCTATAGTTGGATAATATGGAACTCGCTTCTTTCTCTTCTTTGTTGAAGTTAGAGGAACGAGTCTTCGGCATTTCTATTTATCTTTTCATTCAATGAAATGATTTTGTTCAAAAAGGAGTTGCTGTTGTCATTTTTTCTATGAGCATGAGTGAGGGGCAAGTTCTATCTGTTCTCTGTGAGAAGTGGTTAGGGTGGTCTCCAGTGAGTACCTAGGTCTCTCTCAGTTTGGTTTATAAAGGTGTGACTACTCTTTTGAAGAAGGAGCTTGAACCCGGCCAACTCAACTGAGGATTGCTCTCCCGAACTATGCTTCTTCCCGTCCAACTGAGGATTGCTTTCCCGAGCTATGCAACTAGGAGCAGCTCCTCATGGGACCGTCGGGTGGGTCTAGCGCTTATCAATTCAATTCAAGTCGGGGTTAGGTTGGTCTAGTATAGCGAAATGAGCTTCTATGATTCTCGTAGCTCATCGAATGCAAGGAAGGTACCGGACAGCGAGAGATGAGTTCTTGTGCGAACAGAGCAGAGTGACGCGACGGGTTCTGTCCCCTACTGTTTCTTTGAGTGAGAGGCTCAGAGGGCGACCTCGAGTCGGGAAGAGATAGGAGACCAAGAAGCTCGTGAACGAGAGCAAAGCACTCAACGAAAGCATCTCGCAAGTCTGAGTTCTCGGTTTGAGTCCGGATGCGACCCGGGACAACGAATTAGCAACACTCTTCGCTCGGTCCTCCAGGGGGGGGGTGAAGCTATATTAAGTAGGAAGTTCGGAAGTCTCTCTGATCAGTTGAAGCAGTCAAAGTGATATTGATTTTATCCGCTCGACCTGAACTCAAGTCTTTGAATCCCAGGGAGCGAAGTAAGAGTGCAACGACGTTCATGAACCCGAGTAATGGATCAACGATGCAAGTGGGTGGTGTCACTAATAGAGCTTCCCGGCTCGCACTAGCTTCATGCCTGGCTTCAGTGGGCTCGCTAAGGATATGCATGTTTCTCTAGCTGCCTACCGTCCCGCTTGCCTCTCTTGCTTCTTCCCAGCCATGCTCTTCGAGTGCCGGCACTTCTTTCTTATCTTATCCTACCACGCAAAGAGTGAGATACTTTCCGGAGGAAGGGAAGGAGTGAGCCTCCCTTAATTCAAAGAATATAAGCAAGAAAGGTGCGAGGACGAAGGAGCATATGAGCGCAGTGAGAAGAAGAATCAGAGGCGGACTAACTAGGCCTTCATAGGATAGGTGGACTCCCTCATCTGGCTATTCATGGTCGAAGATCTGGCTAGTGAGTAGGAGCGAGAGCAAAGGAGACCAGAAGGAAGAGAAGCGGATGATCTGTGTGAGGTGCGGAGCTATGCAACGTGGCCGGCCCAATCAATTCACTCAGAGTAGGAAGGATAGATAGGCCAAGGTGTGGCTAAGCTCAGCTGTTAAAAGAGTTCGTCGTCGGCTCAGTTGTCTTTGAATAAGAGAAGATAAAGAAAAGAAAGTTAACAGGCTCTACGAGACGGTGTCGAGGCTCAGATTGTGACGTAGCAACGCGCAGTAGAACCGGCTATTGATTGGCCGTGCCCAGCGAGTGGAAAAGGAATCTGACCGAAGACCCGACCACTTCACTATGCGACCCGGCACAGACGATTCAAGAAGTGGAGCTCGCCCACGTAGCAAGTGGAACTATAGAGCCGACCTTAGAGCGGGATGAGCGAGAAATAGCACAGGAGGGACTCAGAGCTAGACTAGCTTAATAAATGCTGAGCCAACCATAAAGAGTAGGAAGTGAAAGGAGCAGACCTTATAGGTGATTGCAGAGCCACGGGTGCGCTTAGCAGTGTCGCCGGGATCATGTCGGAGAGCACGAAACGAAAGCCGAGATCGAAGAGAGAAGGGCTCCGTTCCTCCCAGGCTGAGTCAAAGTTGGGGACAGACAAGGCAGTGATCGATCAGAGGACAGGTTTAGTCGTCTTTTCAAGATCACAAGTCCTCTCCGAAGACCCGGGGAGTTCCTTTCAATCGACAGGGCAGGCTGAGGTCCAATTCCCATCAGGTGGGGAGGGAGACTCGAAGAGAGCGGTTCACACGAGGCGCGGAGCGGGTAGAGATCGAGTATCTCAATCACGCGTAGGTAGCGACAGACAATTAGATCCTTGAGTCAGAGGTGTAATCAGGGCAGGCTGAGGTCTTGCGAAGCTATGTTCTATCTTAACTAAACTTAATAAGATAAGTGGTCCTCGCTCGGCTTTATTCAACTTTAAGATAAGTGGTCTTCGGAAGCACCAACACCAATAGGTCTTGGAATGAAAGAAAGAGCTCAGTCGATAGGTTTCGTCTGGCAGAGCGGCGACTGCGAAGTCGATTCTTGATGGTTATGGCTTCCCCGACTTCTATATTTATTTCTAGTAGTAGTCAAAGAAGATTCGGAGCACCGAAAGGAAGACCGAGAAAGCAGTGGTGCTCACGACAGACGAGAGAAGTTTGCACGTGCCGACTTAGCGCCTCTTCGCCTATCATACATAGCCGCTATAGCTATTGAAGAATTGGATTTAAAAAGATCTGCCCTTCAAAAGATAATAAGTTTTCTATTTTAATACTTTCTTTATCCGAACCTGACTCTCTCCTTCTTGTTAGAATAAGCTCTTTGCTTTAATAATAATATAAGAAGTATGTCCACACCACCTCCGTCTTCTCTCCCTTTAGTTCTATCCCTCCTTATGTCTGCTACCAATCAATAGCTTGCTTTGCCATGTCGTTCTTTAGAAATAATATCTTATGCAAGTTCAGTTTCTTTTATAAAATTGAAGTTCAATTAAAGTATGATTATTCAAATTGGAAGTTAAAAGAGAAGTTTTCTATATTGAATTAGGATAGCTTCCATCCGAAAGAGCTATTGATTGCTTTCGCGTCGTTTTAGGCGTCATGCCTTTGCATCAGTTCGAATTCTTATTCTCAAAAGCACAAAGGCATTCCCAATCTCAAACCTCCTAGCCTTACTAGGTCGTCTAAATGGCCTATATTTTTGTATCGGCAAGGGGTCCCATGGCTGGGTTGGGGTAGTGGTTGAGTGGTCGAGTGAAAGTCCTCGCACTTGGGCCCTTATCGAGCAGCCTGGCTTAGCCTTTTCGCCAGCCAACCAAAGAGTCTTTCTGTAAGGCCTCACCCTCTACTGTTTGAATATACTTCTAATCATCTTGCGAACTTCTTTCTTTCGTCGCTATGCTCTGCTCCTCTCTTCCATCAATGGATGCTGAAAAAAGAGAATAAAAAAGAATAGAAATCCTATACTGTTTTCATTATTATTCTGCGAATATGCTGTTCATTCCAAGAGTTCGCTGTCCGATCTTTCTTAATGAATTGGAGCGAGTTTGCTGCTTTTGTTGCTTCATAACTGCCGAGTTCCAGCAAGAGGAGGTGCCCGGGCGGAGGGCATAGGCTGAGTCCACGGCAGATGTGAGTCGGGTATCGGGTCTCGGGTAGAAGAAGTAGAGGTCGGTGCCATAGATCTTTAATAGGAGAGCAAATTAGCTAGCCAGAATAGTTCGAGTGTCTGTCCCAAGAAAGAAAACCAAAAGTGGGCAGAGAGAGGCCGTCCTCGGGATCTGACCATTGATTGGTAGGCAGTTCTATCGGATGAACCGGGACCGGTCGAACACTCAACGAAATAGTTCTCGACTGGTCAGCGACAAGAACACGAACTCGAACTCAAAGCGAGGTCCGGAGCTCATCTTGAGTGAAGCTATACTATATAAGATAAGTAGAAAGAGTAGAAAGAGGAACGAGATAAGTCTCGACTGATAAGAATAAGTACGAAATAAAGTTAGGAAAGAGCCATTTTTCAAATTTCTTTAAAATCTTTTTTGAAACCCCGTAAAGGAAAGAGCGTCTTCCTTTCGAGGCATACTACTATCGTTGTTTCTCTCCTTTGACGGTCAGATCGATCCCTTATTGAATTGAAAGGAATGATTATCGGAGTTGGGGTTCTCTCCATTCTCTTTCTCGATGAATAAGGGAGTCCGGCAGGAGACAAAGAAGAAACTATGAAAAGGAACACCGGCTTGTCGTCGTACACCTTAGCAGATTGAAAGATCAACCCGAAAGTGGAGTTCGCAGCTAAAGCCAAAACAGAAAAGAAGCGAAGCAAGGGTGGTCGTAGATCAGCTGAGTTAGAGCATGGAATGGGGGACATGACAGCACTAGAAGGATCAGGCTTCACCGACCTGTCCCCTGTCAATCACTGTTCAAAAGAAAGATCAACAAATCTCTTAAGTGAATAAGTTCTTGATTCCCGTCAATAATGAAATGGCTCTGGCGCTTTTATTGCCAACCCCTATCTTTCTTTCAATTGGATGCCATGTATGAAGCATCTCTCTCAGGACCTCACCTTTACTTACTCCCTAACAAAGAAAGACGGGTAGGGGAATTTCAATGATTTCGAGTGTCAGTCATCTTCGATAGTTTAGAGAAAGGGCCTTTGAAAGACTGAAAAGCTGAACCAATCTCGTGAACTACAGAACAAGAAAAGAGGATTGCTTCAGTGAGGAAAGCTACGGAAAGTCAGTCCCGATTGACTCGATCAACAAGCAGTTGTCGGATTTCGAAGTGGTAGAAGAAATCGAAAAAGAAAGAGTGGATGAACAGGACTTCAAAATGTGATGATTTTTAGGATTTTGCTCACGCGGTAAAACCTAAACGTTTTTTCTCGCACTGAAGTGAGGGTCCTGCTTAAGGAAGGTCGGTAAGGAAGAGAGAGAGCCGGTTCAAGGAAGGGGCACTTAGTACGCACTCTCTTTGGATTGCTTTCTTCCGTTGAAGCCCTTTAGCTCAAAAGTTGGAATACCCAGAAAGGCGGAAAATAGAAAATAAGTCTGACCTGTCCTATCAAAAAGAAGGATAGAAAGTCAGAAAGGTACGAAAGGACGGCATACTCTGTCCCTTAGTGAAAGCGTGAAAACTCAATCCCATCTCTTCATGTTCACAAGTTCAAAAAATCGTAGCCTGCGCCCGGTGGGGAAGAAGAGTGAGACTTACTAGCAAGTGCCCAAAAGGCTCAACATCAACCCAACAAGAGACGGATTCTTGCGACGCGCGCAGCAGGATACTTGACTTTACGGATGGAGGATAAAGCTTCTGATTTTGCGGGCTGAGATTTCCGGGTGCCTCATGGACAGACGCGTCGCAAGGCCTTTCCTTTACTAGCCTCCTCTTGGACCCCGGTTACTAGATAAAAAGGACATCAAAATATCTTCCAATCAGAATAATTGGGAGGGCTACCAGACCTTACCTCTTAAGGAGTCAACAACTCAAGAGATGAATGTGGAGAACGATTCACCAAATATCCAGCTGTAGAAAAGGCTTCAGCCAAAAAAAATTCCCTTGACAAACCAGCATTAGAAAGCATACAACGTGCTCTCTCCAAAAGGGTTCTGTTCATGTGCTCTGCCACACCGTTCTGCTGTGGGACTGTGAGATGCCTGAAAATTTCATCATTCTTGCAGAACTCACCCTCACAAAATTCCAATCCATTATCTGAATTCTTCTCCGGAGGGTTCCCTTCCCGAATGCGAATCTCTATCTCTTGGCTACAGCTTATTCTAATAGGACCCATATTGTTTCTCTGTTGTTACTTCTGAACACTAGCTAGCTCTGGACCTACCTATATTAGCCATGAGCGATCACCAAGCGGAGTTGAAAGAAAAGAGACTTGACATGCCAAAACTTCGTTCGCGAGCTCGGAACGAACGGAGCGGAAGGGATCATCCAGGGAGAAGTTAAAAAAGACGAGCACTTAGGACCACGGAGCGTTTAAGACAAGGCTAAACGAGGGTGGATGTAATTCACGCTCCTCTCGTTGTGAAGAGAGTGAGTCTATAGAGCCTACGAGCAAAATCTTTTTTGTCTCTCAATAGCCGAGTGGTTCCTTTAGTTCCGTATACTATTGTACTAGTAGGGCTCGCCTATTATTCCACCCACGTCTATCCAGTTGTAGTGAGAGCGAGCTTGGTTCTCCGGTGCATGGCTATTTCCCCCGTCCAGTCCCCCCGGTTGGGCCAAGGTAATGAGATCCGGGCTCAGCCCATTTGTAGTAAACGCAGCTTAAACACTATCACTATTCCAAAACATTTTTTAAAGAAAACCCAAAAAAGTGATTCCCACCCTCCCAGGGGGGTACTTGATTGATCAGGAGAAAGGTCTACTTTTTCCCCCTTATGATATGGGGGTCGTTAGCGCTACCAGTGCATTTCTTCCTCTGCTTGTCCGCTACCCAACATAATGCCTTCCGTCAGTATGAGTGAGCGTGTTTCCCAGATCCCGGTCTTTCTAAACAACAACGGTTCTAATAAATTCAGCCGCTGGTTGGGGTTAGAATGAATAAAGGTGGATAGAGATGGCAGCTACACAGAAGGAAGTCGCATACTTTTACTTGACCTAATATGCACTATTGGGATAACAATATTTCCTCTAGGTTGAAGCTGACCTTGGATTCTTATCTAAATCTAGGGGCAAGCAGTTAATCGATATCTGGAATGACTTCCCCGATCCCATTAATCAACAGAGAGTTGAAGATGTAAGAAAGAGAAAGAGAGAGAGTTCTTAGATCCGCCTAAGAGTCATTCTGAAATGAACTCTGTGCTCCTATCCGGATAAGCGGAATCATAACTGTGCAACAATCCCTACTTCCCCACCGAATCTCGTGCTGCAGGAACCATCCGACTTATTTTTGGTCTGAACTACAGTTAATAGGATAGGGAGAAAGGAAAGTAGGCCTAAGGAGCTCCCGTTAGCAGTCAAGGTGTCTGAAGCCCGGGATTGGCTCTAAGAGAAGGCGCCAAGCTGACTCAGGGTGAAGGTCAGTGGACTGAGGCACTAGAGAGGGAACCGAGAAACGAGTATAAAGTGGGTTTTTAGCCGTGCTAACCAAGGGTGAAGACCAGTGGGTCAAGGCACTACGGGAAGCACTATTTTATATAATCAGAGTGGGTTCAATCGTTGGTAGCAAGTTAGAGGACTTGACTACACAAAAGGTGCGGAGGCGCAGAGTTGACATAGGGGTGATGCTAAGAGTAGCAGTTGGCTTGCGAGGCGCACTTCCGAGTTTATCCAAGAGTGGGCTAGAATGGCACTTGATGAAGGAGACAGACGACGCTGGACAAAGAGACTAAACCGGAAATAGAGGATGGAACCTCAGACGAATACATAGCCGGAGAGAGGGAATAGGCGGATTACGGAATAGGGGATAGATGGTGATCCACCCCAATCACCAGTCCCTCGATATAGGACTTGGAAGACTTAGAAGAATAGCATTCCGATTGCAATTCAGTTTATTACCTTAATAAAGGATAGGGCATAGAAAAGGAAGAACAGGCACTCGATAGAATACTTCCACCACTTCGACAGCTTACACTAACAGAAAGCCAGACAGACATACTACTTTTCAGACTAAGATAAGAGAGAGTTGGAATCCTGACAATGCTTACATAAATAAAAAGAAGGGACGGAAATACAACTTTCCTGGATGTTCGGGGATCAGGAGCGAAAGAACTCAATTGCTAAATGGAGGAGCGAATGATAATGACGCGACCGATAGCCCGGACTCGCTTTAATGACTAAAGGTTGGTTCTAAAAGATCTGACCGATAAAAAGAGGGAGAGGGGTTGGCAGTCCAGGTTATGAAATATCCAGCCGGGTCTTTAGTGCCTGATCCAACAGAAGGAAAAGCCTACCGCTGGGATAGTCAAAAAATCTTTGCAGCTTGAATCTCTGGGCTAGGGGCTGGGTTTGCAACAGGTCGAAGATCTTTATTAGTTTCTGCTGTCAGGATAGCAATTCTTCTTTGTTTAAATGCTACCCTCGCTCAACCTCACCCCAGGTAAACCGAACCTGGGCGTCAATTTGACTTTCTCGGAGTTCCTTCTTTCTTCTGCCTCCCCAATCAGATCTAACAGGCTGGCACTCCCGGATTAGAGCTCTTGAATCCCGTGCAAGTCCTGAAAAGTGAGAATGAACTTCCTTTGAGAAGGACGGACTGACTGTTTGTTCTTATCTCTTTTCTAGCAAGAACTTTGATGTCCCAAAGTAGAAAAAGAAATACACTTCTATGCCTTGCCTTGGGAAACCTAGACGATCAATCTCTTGAAGAACCTATGAAGGGGTCTAGGTCACCAATAGTTGTCAAAAAGGCTGACTGACTCCCTGAAGCTTTACATACAGCTAGAAGCAAACAAGCACGAAAGGAAGTCCGTCTTCCTTTCTTCTCGGCAACAGAAAGTGTTCTCTGTTTTAGAGATCGAGTCACTTCCATTGACCTAGATGGGAGTTGTCTTCTTCGACAGCGGGTTCTACATCCGGCATCCCTCTTCATTTCCGGGAGAATGTAGCCGATTTACTTAGTAGGGACCTGCCCAATTGCTAGTTTGGCTGGAGTTGTTCGTTTCGAAATGCTAGGTTGACATAGAAGAATCCGAAAGGAGATGCTTTGAAGAATTGTCAGGGCTGTTCCGGGATAGGCGACTTATCAATCTTGGAAGATCAGAATGGAGTTGCATTCGCTTTCCCGAGCTAGAGTGGACGGATAGAGTCGAAAGCACAGATCGAAGAGATAGATCGGTCCTCTATGTTTTGAACAAGAAAGAGATTCTGAAAGTTCTCCCACGGGGCAACCCAGCCTTTGAAACAAGTTCCAATCTATTCGAGCCCTTGAAAGCAGTATAATTTCATGTGTAAAGCATAGTGAGAGTGACACAGATCCCCTTTGAAAATAGGGAAAGCAAAATCCTAATCATCAGGTAAGACGGGTAGAATACGAAACTGCCTTAAAAAATGAAACTGCATCAACAAGAGCAATCGCTGCTTATTCATCGAGAAGCCACTCGCGGCACACTGACTAGAAAGAATCTGCGAGAAGGTCTTCTGGCATACTACTAATCGATTTTCGTGATCGAATACAACCTAGGAACAGTTGTACGCCTACATAACCAATCTCCCAGATCAAGGGAAGAAGGTCTCAGTTTAGTTCTAGGCAATTTCTTTCCACTCTTAGAGAAGAAAGGTCGCGACAAGAGTACAACTTCTATCCTGCTTCCCGGCTTTTCTTTTTGCCATTGGAGCACACCTTTCGCTAGGAAGGGATCAGTGACGAGTACGAAATGCTTTTCACATACAAGTCGGATAGCGCGATCAGTCCTCCACCTGGCATTCCAGTTCAAATACTAGTGAGGTAGACAACCTCATGTCATGCGTGAAAATAGTAAGGACCTTGCCTACGGGCTCATTGGGACACTCAAGTACAAAGGAATTCTCCACTTAAGGAAGGTTTCAGAGAAAGAGGATCAAAGCAATGGAAAAGCAAGGAAACGAGGCTATTTTGAGGGTTTGGTATGGTAGTGAGACCAATAGGGAAACATAAGAGGGAGTATGTGAAAGATCCATTGACACACGAAGGTGGAAGTAAGGTGTGTCTTACATAGCTACTTAATTCGCATCCTTCCTTTCCTCTTTTAAGTTAAGTGAGGAACTCGCCTGAGGGAAAGGGAATGCGACCCTCCCAAGATATATCATATAATAGAGCATGTTGCCCTGAAGAAGGATTGGAGTTCTTTTCCTTCGGTCCATAAACGCAAGAATCACGAGACGGCAGACATCGGCCGATGAGGCGGCCCTAGTCCTTTAACCATTTATAAGGGGCAATGATCATTCCTAACCTATTCCACTCGCCACCACCGCTCTTTTGCGTCGGCACTTCCTGCTTTTCATTCCATAGCCTATCGCAGCCACCCTATGATAAATCCTTTACTAAATGCAAAGGATTTATCATAGGAACCCCTTTCTCAAAAAGAAAAACCCTTCCTTTAGCACATGCCCACGAAAGAAAAGATGCATCAAAAGTGGTTTCAGGGGTGAAGGAGAATAAAGAGTCGCTACCCCCTGGGTTTTCTGTCTCCTCTCGGTCAAAAACAATTTAACAATCGAAAGAGGGTCGACGGGTTACAGTAATGACACCTTTTGTGAAAAACAGCAAGCTCCGTCATTCTGAAAGGCGCGTTAGCCTATCTATAGAAAAGGGCCTTAGATTAAATAGATCGCCTATGAACAAATACGGCAACAGGAACAAGCCTACTGGCCCTAGTACCTAGATAACCTAAACCTTTGTACATGAATGAATGCACACTCACTACTCCTTATAGTTCTCTATCTATCCAGATATATGGAGATTTCGTATATAAAGATATATATCTTTTTTTGCCTTATGAAGCGAGTAGGAAAAGTAGGAAAGAGATACGATAAGATAGAAGGAACTACGCGTCTTCCTCTATAGTGTTTTCTCCCAAGATTCTTTATTCTGCTCTCTTTCCTCTCTTTGCGGTTAATCCAATAGTTTAGCCCCGCACAGATGCTCTCCGTTCTCTTTGCTTTGTTAGAATGCCCTCTTACTGCTTGAGAAGGAGCTCATAAACTGACACTCTTCAATGTCTCAAGTAGGCCAATTGCCTTGATTCCCTGTGCTATCTCGTGAGTAGCTGTTAGATGCGTCCTTCCCGATCTTAGCATGAACAGATTCTGGGCATCTTCGATGAGAAGGAATTGGATCAGAAGCATCGACTGTGAGGGAATGGTCTCTTGCAAGACTAAGGGCTTAGCAAGAACAAGGAAGAATGCGCGACTGGAGAAGAAGGCTTTGTCCCCTGTGGGTAGTGGCCAGGCGAAAGGACCGACCCTATCTATAAGAGCACCGTTCGCCAGGCGTGTAAGAAGACATGGCCTTTTCCCAGGGTATCTACCAAGACTCGGTAAAAAGATTCACGCAGGCTTACCTCGAAGAGGTAAGTTAAACTGACTCCTCTATCCCTTCTATTGCCTCCCCTACATTATGACCCGCGGGCAGGTCATGTGGCTTGTCTAGTCGTGTATGGAGGATAGGCGGTCCTAAGCCTATCCCTTCCTGGATGCCCTCATAGGAAGCAATCCCCGGTCGCGAGGTCACATTTGAGGTATTTTCTTCTTCTGCATTTTGAGGATGATATAGATTTGCGATCTGATGACAGTGACACGTGTATAAAATAAATAGTTGCGGTCAAACCATCTCAAGGAAGGCCTACACTTCTTCTGCTGTCTCGTCGACCTTTCTCTTTGATGAGTCGTCCAAACTGTAATGCTTCGCACCCCTCGCAGAGTGGATTCTTCCCAACTTCGAGAGTGAGATTGATCCGACTAACCAAGCAACGGTCAGTTGTGCGGTAGCGTAAAGGGTGCGATAGCAATAGGAAAAAGACTCAGAAAAGTAAGTAAGGGTTATGCCATAAAGAAAGACGTGTCTCCTTGATCGCTTAGACGCCCTTCTTGATCGACTGCTCTCTCACGTCGCTATGCTCGTACCTTACTATTCTTCCTCTCAAAGAAAACTTGCATGTAGGGAGTAAGCCCATGAACTAGATTCTAGGCTGCCCCGATGGTTAATTACCATCTAATATCTCATCTTCATGAATCTAAATCATGTTCATATCAATTCAGTCTAGAATAATCCCTTCTACTTTACATTCTTTTGTTTACGAAGGTGGTTTGCCAGGATGATCTACGCATAGTTGGAGTGGAACGAAAGATGCGAGGATTGGGGAGCACCCACCTCTTAACGGGCGGCTGGGAGCGGATCTTGCTACGGATGGAAGGCTTTAATTAAATATGCCGTCTCTAATTTCCTTTCTTGAGACCATCCCCTTGCACTCCTCACGCAACATTAGAGGGCCGGCCCCCCTTCAAACTCAAACGGAGGCTGGCAGGGCAGGGAACGGATTCCTATGCCTCGAGAGCTGGGAAGTTTTGGGTTGGGCTCTGCCCCCATCTAAAACACAGACAGGCTATGAGACCGACCTGGAAACAACGGTTTCTAAGAGCTCCCAATGTAACAACCTGAGATCCTGTTTCAAGGGTGGTGTGAGCTAGAGACATCGTCAATTCCATTTCTACCTCATTTTGCACTTTTGTTGCTTTGAAGATCATCGTCTAGTTTTGTTAGAGCAGATTCAATACCCTCGATTCGACGAGACTCGTCGAATTTAGTTGTGTTCTTGTGTAATAGTCACTCTCTGGCCCCTTTTTGACTTTCAGTCTTGCTTTTCGACCTGGAGGAGAATGCGATAGCTACATGGGCAAACCTATCTTGTGCACGTATCCGTGTAGAACTCGACATACAGGAGGCTCCCAATCGATTCACTAAGCTAGTTACCAGTACCCCGACAGATGTCACCTGATCAAAGCGGGAAAGCTGGAACCGTGCCATCTTTAACCACAGCTCTATCTCTTGTTTTGGTTTTGTGCGCTTTAGGCATCTCTAAAGGGATGACCAGTATCTTTCTTTGAATCAATATTTACATATAAGAATTTTTTGACCAGGCAGATGCAGGCAATTAACGATCTTTACAGGTTTCTTTATGTGATTTGAAATTTGAAGAAGGTCTAATTAGGTCTTGTCGAAAGTGAGAAACCCCGTCTTTTTGGCATCAAACCGATTTCCCTAGGGTATCCCCGATAGGCTCGACTGACTAAGGAGAGGGCAGATAACGTTAATGGTGTGTGTTTTTATCTCCCTTATTTAGTAATTTAGGCTCGACCTAAGATTGACTCGACAGGGGCAAGTAGGGCAGTTCTTATTGCTCTATACCAACCCTACTTGCCCTTGGTAGAACAGATGATGGCACGGCACTTTCGGACCTGACTTCTCTTCCCGAGTCAGTTCTATTTCAATAAGGAACTGTAATGATATATGCTCAATTTGAGAGTCCTTATTTTCCACTTTATAAGTCGAGTCAATCTTAGTCGTCCTGACGGTCGATCCCGTCGTTTCACTCGTCCCTCTCTTTGTCAGCCGTGGGGAAGCCTTTATGTCTGAGGCGGGTGGGTTTTGAGTGTATGTTTAACCGAGTTGTTGCTCACGCGTGGGTTGAATCTGGACTAGGAGTCAATTTATTTTAAAGAAAATCGAATCCTATCCTTATTTTTTTTTTTCACTGGATGAAGTTACTTGGCGCTGTCTGTTATGATAACACGAGCTAAGGGACGGTTGGTTTCACTAAAAGGAGAAAGGCGCATAGGATCAGATCACTTGCTCATACACCACAGCGGGCACATTGACTGGCTTACTCCAAAACATAGAACAAAGATTAGATTCCTGATTCTTGAATCGGGGAAAGACACGAACCCTTCTCCTATAGTACCTTCAATTCCCTCTTTTGTCTTCTCGAGCGAGTTCTATAGATTCCATAAGCCAAAAGAGCCCTTTCATACGATCCATGAAACAAGGGCCTCACTCTTGCTATGACACCAATCTGACTTTGCTCCCTATCTATGGTTGATGTAATACTTCTTTCGAACGTAGAGTAAGCCAACCCTCAAGGTCCCTTCATGCAATGACATTCCCATAAGGATAGAGTAAGGAGTCCTCTCTTGTCCTACTCAAGGGGTGCAGTAGGTTTGTTTTTTCCCTCCCCTCAACTGATTGCGAGGCCCCCTATAAGACTGTGCTATCTCTTCCTCCTTGCAGGTCCAAGCACAAGGCGAACAATGCCTATCCTTGGGATCCTAGCTTTGCAGCAGGGGGCCAAAACCACCGTTTAACTAGCTCTTTCGACATCCTGCCGGGAGTATGGATTCGTATCCGTCACTCACTCTATTAGGCGGCTACCTGATCGTTAACAAGTAGAAACTATAGTCGTTTAACAGCGCTGGATCCTGCTAAACGAACTGTGGTATGATATTCGAAAAGTCAACCCTTTCCGACTCGTGCTATCCGTCCGATCCGAAAGACGGCGTATCAGCCCGGCTTGCTTACTTGATTGACAGACAGACCCGAACCCCACTCCCGTCGATCTTTGACCTTTCTGCCCCATAGACGGAAGGATATGGATACTAACCCGCATATCTATCCTAAACGATTGACTCGATCAACATCTCTTTCCTGAAATGAATGAATGGAATTTTTTGTTTTTGTTCGTGGAGCGAAGCGCACTCAGTAGGTAGGAGCCTCGAGTCGAGTTGGGAAGGACTTCCACCGCCCCTGCTAGTGAGGGAAGACCTATCAATGCAATGGCCCGTCTCGTCTGGCTCTGACCAAGAGGGTGACGAGGCTAAGTTGGGGGCAGAGGCAGAGGGAGACAGCAAAAGCAACTAATCGAAGCGCTGGGAATGCATCGTACGTCCGGCCCAGCTAAGCGAATTTTTTTCAAGGGTAGAGTCTCACCGGGCTGATCAGTCTCGTATGTTTAGTATTGAGATATGCTGGTCAAACACTTCCTCTTCCTAGAGAATAAGAGAATAGGGGCGTTCAAGTGGCAGTTTCGAGCACTTCTTCAAAGGGTATGCGTTCAAGTGGCAGAAAAAGACAGTTTATTAGGGGCGTGAAATTGTCAAGTTGGTGCATGAGAGAGAGCTAGGGCCCACGGAGCGGTATGCGTGAGATTGGCAGATTGGAACAGTGGTATGTGAGACACATGCTTGTAGAAGAGTCTCAGAAAGGACTGTCTCAGATCGAACTGAGATTTGGGCACGCTAGCGCAATGCTTAACACATGCTTGTAGAAGAGAGTTTATTCTTGCTTGAACTATTTGCTTGAACTATTTCTTGCTGACGGGTGCGATGGGGAGTGAGCAGACTAGAATTCATGCTCATGCAGGGCACGACAATCACACTCAAGTGCCGAGGTGCGGAGCGTCAAAGGAGCTCATGCCAGGGCTAGAAGAAAAAGAGTCATGCCAGGAATGCCAAGTCAGAGGAGCGAACAGCAGTGACGCAAAGGTGAAACGACTATGACCAGCCCAGGTCAGCTACTCTTTGACTCAAGTGCCGAGGAGGTGCGGTACGGGTGTCAGATCTGAGCTTGGAATCCGGGAGTTGAGGTTGAGGTCGGGTCCTCACTTCTTCGTTCTTCAAACGGGATCGGAGGTTGCGACAGGTGAGGCGGAGGATCGAGTTCAATCAGTGCCTGGGGTGAGGGAGGCAGAGTCAAGTCACCCATGGAGCGGTCAGACTGACTTTAATTATAGATAGTAGGAGTGATAAGGATTGCAAATGGGAAGCCCAGCTTTGCTCATTTATCCCCCACCTACCATCCCTGGCTGCTGAGTCAGTGATGTGCTATGCGACCGACCTTAGCACCGATTCATTCATCAAGCGAGAGCCCCTTATCACTCGGCCCTCATTCTTCACTGTGGGTGCGAGGTGCGGAGATCCTTTCCTAGGCGACCATAGGGGGAGGTTCGGGACTCTTTCTCTTCAGATTTGCTTGCAAAGATTTCGCTTTGCTCCACTTTGCCGCTCGGCTAGTCTAGTTGGGAAGTCTTAGTTCAAGTTCAATTGGAGTCCGGAGCGAAGGGAAGCTTTTCTAATTCAGGAAGTGCGAGCCTCAGGAAGGGCATGCTTGAGTCAAATCAAATAGGAAAGGGCATGCTTGGGAAAAGAAGACAGTGAGGACGGGGGAGAAGACGAAGACAGTGAGGACAGGACCCCACTACGCGGTCCAGAGAGAACAGAGGGGAGCGAGCCGAGCCGACAGAACTAAGTTCAAGCAGCCGACGCAAAGGGAAAACAGTCCCACTACGCGGTGAGTTCCAGTCGGGTAGAGGAATGGTAGTTGAGTAAGGTGCCAGAGCCGGGATGAGTTCAAGCAAGGTGCGAACAGTTGTGACGCGGGTGTCTTTTCATTCAGGTTGGGGTGTTTGTGTTTACCAAAGCCGACAAGGATCAGTGGTGCAGAACCAGTCCCGCTCTACAAGTTGGTTCTTTTGGCGAATAAATTGATCCGATATAGCATCAAAACCAGTTCCGCTCTAGAGGTGGGTGAATTTCACAAGAATTTCGATCTCCGTAAGGGTCAAAACCACTAGTTTCCCTTGGTCCAGAGAAGAAAAGAAATGACTGCTACTCTATTGCAAGTGCCTCTGCCAAGACCTCCGAAGCTTTGACAGGCTCAGGACCTGCACTCAACCAACTCAAGTCAAAGGCAAGGGGGACGGGGGAAAGAACTGAACAAGAGAGAATCAGACACTCGCGCATCCCATTCTGAAGTTGATTCGTTAGGGCAGGTTCTTCGATTATTCGTTAGGGTAGGGATCCGAGCTTCAGTTCAAGTTCAACTGGGCCGGAAGAGAGATTTGAAAGTTGCTATGCCGACGACAAAGGAAAGGTGCGGAGCGAGTAGGGAGGGGAATCGACAAGTGGAGCGAACGCGGAAGAGCAGCAGCAGCAGTCGGAGGTGAGGACGTCGCGATGCTCTAACAATCTCCCTGCCATACTAACTTAAAGCGATCCCTCCCAGCAGCGGAAATAAGGTAGTCTCAAGCAATACAAAAAAAGAATACAACACTCTCTCTCCCCAGCACCAAGAGTTATGGTATTTCCCGTCGGCAAAAGTAGTCGTATATTGCCCCAAAGGCTATTTATACTCTTTCCTCCTGGAAAGAGTTCATGGATACATGAACGACTTGGTGCTAGCTTACGTTCATGGCTATGAAAAAAACACTACGAAAGATCTACCTTACTTATATTATAGCGCGATGCTCGTACCTCTCCTTTGAGTTAGGAGTAGGAGTTCTCTCGTTCTTCTCCCTCTCCCTAAATAATTAGTACTTGAATTTATAAATAATTAGTAAATTAATATCCTTACTTATATTATAGTCGGCCCTGACGGTGGTGCCTACCGCTACGTGGGTCTAAGTATAATGAACTGAAGGAGTGAAAAACCTTACACCGAGGGAACAGCTGCTGCTGCTTACGTTTCTCCTCTTCATTCGGGTTAGAGGCTTTCTTCAGTACGGGATGAAGATAGAGGGACTTGCAGCTCATCAAGAAAGGCGGACCTTGAACCCCTCCCATAGGTTTGACCCCAGGTGAAGCTCCTACATGACAGGTTCAGAAAGGAAGGGATTTGCAGCAACTGACTCAGGAGGCACCATATATAGTATATAATGAATAATGAGAACTCACACTTTCACATCTTAATACTATATCGCACATTCACTGTCTTTATTATACTTTCTTTATGAAGTCCTTTGTTGTCTCTCGCGTAAGCTACGGAGTCTCTCATCATAGGCTCTCAAGTCACGTTATCTGCACTTCGTCCGGCTCGACCTAGAGCCAAAGAATTTCCAGCTGCTACCCGGAAACTCTCTGTGCCTGATCTTTCAGATATTTCACTCTTCCCAATGGCCAATCCTCACATGAATGGCTAAGGATCGTCCCCTTCGGACGTCTCAATTGGACAAATACGTACGTAGTGGCTAGGATGAAGATCTCCTATCCGAAAACTAGCAGTCCTCCAGGACCCGATTAGTTCGATCCAAAACTTGAGAGAAAGGATGTAGGCCATGTTAATGAAGTGGAATCGCGGGAGTCGGTATCAATTTGCTCCTTCCTCGAAGTTTGATAAACGAAGAAGAGCCACAAGTCAACGAAGACCTTTCTTTATAAAGTGATTCATATCATCAAGCCATTCCAAATTTCATTCCGATCAAATGATCCACAGCAGCCAATACATCTCGTGGTCACGTATTGTTCTGAGGTATATCAAGATTCAGTCTACGGTTCATATTTCGTCGACCAATCCTTGAATCAATGTGTTTTCACATTCCTTACATCAGCACTCTGATAATCTCGGATCCCCGCGCCCATTGTTGATCAAATTCCAAAATAGCACTCTCTTTTCCTTATCATTCAGTAAAGAGAAGAATATATCATGGTCTTTCTCCATAATCTCTCTTTGATTCGAACCCATTGCCGACGATAGAACTAGAATAGAGATTCTGTCTTTCCTACGGCCCATCTCCTTGATTTTCTATCAATCTCGACCCCGAGATTATGGTGCTTGTATAGACAGAGATTCCGTTATGGTCCAATTATGAACGGTAGTCAATACCGCATTGATCACGATTCACTATATTCCATTTGCTTCCTTTCCAATATATATTCTTTCTTCTTGCATATCTCTACCGCTTTTCCAAATGAATCCCGCGGGTACATCTCATGATGAAGAATATGTGAGTGATTCATACACTGCATTTCTTTCCTTTATCAAGGGTTCTACCTCTTCTATTTTCGGAAACTTATGAGATTCTTCCGTCAAGCCCTCATTAATAAACCTAGAAAATGCGGATCTGAACTTCTGAACGCTTCATATTCTCTTTTCCTCTTCCTCGTACGTTTATTCTTCTTATATTATATACGTGCCGTTCAACTCTTCATCTTAATCTCTTGTGGGGGGTCGGAAGGCTCACGAATCCTCTTATTCTGATTCCCTTGGACCTGTATGAGCTTGAGAGGGCCGGTAGATGACTCGCCTATCTCTTTAGATTCCAGATATTAGTTTGTCCATGAACTCTTTCCATTCACGACTACGGTATTATATGCCATGAAGATATTCGACTACTTACTGCAATGCCATGTTAGACTGCAGCGGGAAGGAAGTGTTAGACTGGGCCATTCACTATTTTGCAGTAGCGGAAGGAAGTGTTAGACTGCAGCCTGGCAGAGGAGAAAGAGAGAGAGGATACGCGTCCGCGGGAGAAGACAAGAAAGAGAGAGGATATGAACGACCTACGGGAAAGAAAAGTCATTCCTCACCTCTTGAAAGAGAAAGGAGTTCATTCTTAACTCAAGTACCTACGTCTGCAGCAGCAGTGAATGGGTCTTTTCCCGTCCCAGTAGCGTACTCAAAATCAAACTGGAACCTAGAAGGAGAAGCAACTACTGACTCGGGCCCGGAAGGAACTCATACTCTAACAACGAGAGGAGGGACGAGGTACGAGCAGAGCGACGTCGAGGGCTCGAGCGACAGCGAGAGACTCATACAAGAACTATCATAAGCTGAGTGGCTGGAATGGACTCGGCACTAAACAAATATCATATAATTGCTGGTGCTGGATAGGGAAGAGCAGATTAATAAAGAGTTGAACCACTAACAACCGGAAAGCAAATATTATAAATATACGCTGATCTCACTACACGAGTTCTGGTTCAGGAAATGGAATTCCAAGGAGTACGGCACAAGATACATACATTAATAAGCAGGTGCCATTATGAGCCCACGGAGCGGTGAAGGAGAGGAAAGAATTATAATCATCATTTAGGTGCAGGTACATACTGCTTATATGTTAACGCTGGTGCCATTACAATAACAGTCGGAAAAGTGTCTAGAGCAACGGAAGCTTCTCGGACCGCAGCAGTTAGCTTAATCTCTTCCGCTCCCATCCGCTCCCCTCTTTGACTTTAAATCATTAACTCTTCCTCTCCTGGGGACCCGCTTTCAAGGGCATTTGCGAGTATTTGACTTTCTTTTATATAAACATAAGAAGATGAGGATGGCCGGGCAAAAGCTTATAAATGTTTAAATTCCCGAGAAAGCGATATTTGAGTGTCGAACGCGTACACCTTTCCCTACTCCTTTCCCGAAAGTAGTTCATTCCTCCGTCGAGTTACTCCTTTCTTTTAATATCCCAAAAGTGCTTTCGTTCCTCGTATCGGGTCATGCCATACCTTTCTTTTGAACTCCTTCCGTGCCCCGAACTGCCTTCCTTTCCCAAATCTCATGCCTAGAACGAGAAGCATGAACTCAAATGATATTCATGCCCGGCTTCCTTCACTTGTCAGCTTTCCTAGAACTCATTGAACGAGTACTCTCTTTCAACTGGAATTCCTGGAACTGAAACCAAAAACTCTAAAGGAACCTGAACCAGAACTCATAAGAGGGGGTCTACAGGCGGGTTTCTCTGATTATATTAATAGCTTTTCCTCGGACTTCGGTCGAGCTCTTAAATGATGTAATACTCTATAGCTGTAGCGAGAGCTCTCCTACTTAGCCCCTCTCCCAGCTGCTCCCAAAGATAATACAGAATTGGAGTCCCTTTCCGTCTCCTTGAGGGTTGAATAGTCACGCTCACATTAGGATAAGAACAGCAGCTGCAGCAGTTGGATCCTCTCTTGAACCTTAACTCGCCCTCGCCAACTTAGGAGACGAATTAGGAAGAATCTCTCCTCTCCCTGCAGCCCGGTCTAGTGCACTCAATTTCAGTCGTCCCTTCTAATGCTTGGAAAGGAGAGCTCGTAGACTGACAGCTAACTCTTTCCTATCACTTCCGGTGCTCCGCCAGCTGCTGTTGATTGAATCCCAGTAACTCCCGTCTTGGAGGTGCCCACTCCGAAGAGTGGTTCAACTACATCTGCTCTATCTTAAACTGAGCTAGCGGCGGGCATCGGCATAGTCGTAAATGGTATTTCCTTCAGGGCCACAGAGCTGCAGTCGTTCATGGCATTGGGCCTACGAAGAAAAACACACGTAGAAAGATCTATCCTCTCCCGTTGGTCTCACACGTCGTTATTCACTCGTTCCTTCCATTCACGCAATACTGTAATCTGCTTGTGATAGGTGTCAGTTCATGGAATGGTTATTGTTCTAGGCACCCCGAAGAGTCTAATATGTTAATATACCTTTCCGAACTCCCTCATAGTAGGCTCCGCACCTTCAAGTACTCATAAGGAGGGGCAGAAAGATATTAAGATAGTGTTAATGAGGGTTCAAGTTTAAAGTACTTGGAAGGGCACGGGATCTAACATATGCAACTGACTCGGGCTCTACCGGGAATATGAGGGAATGAACTGAGTGAGAGTGAGTGAGCACTAAAGCTTAATGGTTTCTTTTGTTCCCGTTGCTTTGATAGTTGAATCTGTCCATCTTTCTTATAGTTGTTTTCCTGGGGTAAAGCAGAAAGGCAGTACGGGAAAAGAGTGTCTTATAATATGCGCATATATAACAAATAGGCTGAAGCAATGCCATGTTAGACTGCAGCGGAAGTGAGGATAGCCATTCACTCTACGGTTCCGCAAAAGAATGAACGTATTAGATCTATCCATCGATTGGTCCGAAGGGGTCCTCTATCTTTCAATGGCATTCATCATCCTTTCGTGCGTGCGAACTTGTTCTGCAAGGTAGAGAGAGAGTCGATGTCACAAGCTCTCACTGGAAGGATCGGAAGAGAGTAGCCTCTCCGGCGAAGTGCACTTGGAGCTTATGTTATCCTTTCTTACACCATGCGCATTATGTCGTCAACCGAGGTTAGGGTGGGACGGTGAAACCCGTATTCCCGGGGCTCTCGTCCTCAAGCTAGGGATTGAGATGCCATCTGATCTTTCCTTGGTAAAGTCAGAAGGCTAGGAAAAGCAAGGCCGAAGGTACGAGCGATAGCGACGTGGTGAGAAGGATTTGCTGCGATAGAGATTGATAACCGGGTCTTGCATCGGTAAAGATAGCTGTTCACATCCCCGGTTCGAGCCAATCTCAAATATAGATTGAACGAGGAGGAAGCTCTTCTCTCCGTTATTCCAGGGACTCAAAAAAAGGCATGAAAGAAGGGGGAAGCTCCTGATCTCCGTCCGTGTACGAAGACGATCTGAACCAGACCGCACCGCAGCCCTCCAAGAACTCCTGTTGGTCCGGGGCCGGTAATGCTAGGGTTCAACTAAGACTTGCACTCTAGGTCGCGTTCTGCCGAAGTTAGAAATGAAAGGTTAAGTCATTGTGTGGGTTTGAGGGCTGAGGAAGCCCCTCTCACTATCTCAATTGAAGTCTTGAGTTCTTCTTTCCCCCCGCGAGCAACTCCGCTCAATCAACATGGAAATTCCACAACTTGATTGGAAGTACTGATCGGTGACTGGTTAAATGAGAAGATTCAGTCAGTGTGAATTGTGTCATTTGCGTCTGTTCATCAGTCGAGGTCAAATCAAAGCCATTCTATGACCTCTGATAGCTTCATTCCTCAATCTCAATAAAGGATATAGATTTCCGATAACCACTTTATAATAAGAGAGTCGTAAGCAAGAGAGTAGTAAGCCGCTAGCAGTCCACTAACGCATTCCGCTCTTTCAATCGGGACCATAAGCATAGTGCGAGAGCACATGAATCAACGTCGGATCAGAGAATCGGCTAAGCGTCCAAGGCGAGCACGACTTCTGCTTTATATCATATGTTTGACGACTCATGCTGACTTTTTCCCGGAGTTCCGAAAGGGGAACTTCCCCGGTCTCCTTACCAGAATCCGGGAAGCCAAGCTCCATAGTATGATTGGAAAAAGCGGATGATCAAAAAGCGCATTCTCCGTACGCGAGCCCATCACTTGATATAAGCGGGAACGAAGCAGGCTCATTCTCAGTAGTGGCAGTAGTACGTTCTCACTCAATCGTCTGCTTGCCATAAAGGGGAAAACGAAAGAATGAGATCTGGAAGCTGGCGAGAGAACGTTATCTGTAAGCATAGTTCCAACCTGCTTTAGGTCCTCTTTCGGGGGCTTTTCTTTCTTTTCTTTAGGGCAAAGAAGCGGGAAAGCATTTGTCTTGGCATCATGTCTTTGAAGCGCCTGAAAGTGAAAGAGAATCTTCAAAGAGAATATGAACAGTGCGAATGGACGCACACACTTATAGTTGATACTTGAATGTTGTCGAAAAGCAAAGCCCCTCTCACTATCTCAATTGAAGTCTTTTCTTTGTGAGTGTCTTACCAGAGTCTTTTTCTGGTGCCTTTTTCGCGCTCCGCCCCTTCCTTTCATTCAGCTCTCCGCCCCTTCCTTTCATTCAGCTCTCCGCCCCTTCCTTTCATTCAGCTCTCCGCCCCTTCCTTTCATTCAGCTCTCCGCCCCTTTTCTTTAATCAGAAAGACTTCTGCACTACTAGTAATGTAATGCGCTTTCTTCTCTAGCACCTTCTTCAATCAAATAGTCTGCGGACAGACCTTTTAATAACTCAACTCTCTGGCTGCTACTAAGCAAAAGGTTTGCTACTCCTTGGTGTGGAAGAGATTAGCTATCTTTGTCTTTCCCAACTCGTCATGGTGAGACTCTCCTCATCGGTAGCCCCGGCAGAAATCTTTCCCGGATCGTATGCCTTTTTCTCTCTTTCCAGAAGTTGCAGAGGGGACCTGACCTAAAAAAGAAAAGCTTTCGAGCTAATCATCCTTTAAGTGCGACTCTTGAGTCCTCCTCCAAGATTATCCGAGCACCTACCCTTGATTGGAAATCTAAGCGCGGATGCCTAGCTTGAAGGGGAGAACTCTAATAAGTTGCCGAACGAGCTCTTCCAGACAAGAGGGTGGGCGCCCATCTTCCTATGAACTTGTGTCAAAAGGAGAAGTTTCTCGGTACGCGGAGAAAGATGAAGAGAAAGTTTCGGAATGAGCTTCCGAAGATGGTCAAAAAGTATTCCCAGGGTGAAGCTCACGTACCTGGCCCTTATGCAGAAGGGCCCAGCAAGAGCAGCTGTCCATGGTGGTGAGTTTCAAACCTAACCTTTTCCGAGAAGTAGATCTTATCCTCTTCTCCGCTATATGCCTAGTCCAAGTAGTTCGCTCCTTCCTGGCCCGGACCTTGAGCAGATTGAACTTAGCCCTCATTCATTTGGTTCTCGCTAAGCCAGCGGACCGACTCCTTCAAGGTCAAGTTCGGAAAGCAACTCTTCGCCCGATACCACTCGTCAGATATTATCCATCTTTCTCAAGTAGCAAGAAAACTCTGAAATTCTTTTGACCTTGAACGGTCTAGGCAGCCTGGGCTCTCCGGTCGGCACGGAACTCCCTTTCAATTCAAGCATCGGACCAGGGATGAATTAGCTCATCCAACTTCAAGGTACGGGGCCGGCTAACGCTACAAAAAGAGTGTTAGTTAATTCCACTTCTGCAGCCGGGACTTATTCCGGGTCTTTAGCTGGCTGCTATCTTCTACTAGGTCCACCACTTGTTCAGTTCCTTCGCTTGGTTCCGCTACGTACACATATCTTTTCTTTGCCTTCTTCCAGCTCGAAAGGATAGGGGGCCTCGCCTAGCAAGATCAATTCATGAGTAGCACTGTCTACTTCTGAACTATCCTTTATCAGATCAGATTCGGGAGAAAGACTGAAAGGGATGGGGACAGCTACTGGCACAAAGAAGAAGTGCCCTCTAGCTACCGCTGGATCAGGCGAGCATCCTAAAAGAGAGCGAGCCCTTTGACCTATCACTCTTTGCCTGCACCTCTTGAAGAGCTTGAACCTGAACTCCATGCCACCCACTTTCTTTGAGCTAGACCTAGTCTTCCTTAATTAAGCTTAGTTAGGTGCGTAGGTATGGGGCGAGCTCCCGATGCTCGAGCGCTTCCAAGACCTAAAGCGATTCCCGCCAGCTGCTGCTTAAAGCGATTCCCGCCAGCTGCTTAAAGCGATTCATAACCGCAGTAGAGCAATGATTCTTCCACTCTTACCCGCTGACGGGAGAGGAAATTGATCAAGGTTGCGGAACCCAGGCACTTCTCCTCTTCTGGGAGGGGTCTGGAAAGATCTCATTCGACCTTACCCAGTTCGGCTTATGCGCTAGTCCAAATGTCCGTTCCCTCTTCGACTTGGAGCAGTTTCATTTGCGGCCCCTCTGCCCTAACTTAAGAGCAGCCGAGAATGTCCAGAGCTAATCAAGTCCGACCCTAGCTCTTTCATAGGTGAGGAGCAAGGGGTGACTATCATTTTAGCGGAATCCGGACAGGGCTCCATTCTCTTTGTTTGGTCACTCATCCTAGTAGGTACGTTAGGTCGAAGTGAGGCTCGACTGAAGAGGAGAGGGCAAGCTAACCCGTGATGCAGAGGAAGGCTCCAATGCGAAAGAAGGGCAGAAAGTGTGCTCACCGGTCGAAGCGGCCCGGCTCAGATAACCCGGGAAGAACTGGACAGAAACAGATAGCCTACGAATCCATGCCTTCAAAGTGGTCTAGTCAGTGAGATCCGATGGTATGCCGACTTCATACGATTCAATGCGGAAGAGGTCGACTAAGAAGCAGAGTAGAGTGACGCGGCGAGGCTTCATAATAGGTATGAATTTTCGGCCGGGGACCGGAAAAGACTGGACCACTTATGAGTCTCTCTTGACCAGCTTTCCGGTAAAGAGAGCCCAACTCGGCACGGGAAGGTCAGATCATAAGATAAAATGCGCTGATTCAGTTCTTTTGTCTTTAATTAATAAAAGAAGCCTCACTGGTATCTAAGACTATCCGTCCCTGGTCTTGTTCAACCGATAGTAGGTAGAAGCGGAGTCGAAAGAGCTCCGTCTTGATCCTCAGTTGGAGCGAATCCTCAAAGCAAACCGACAGACCGACCCACGTCCATGCCTTCAAAGTCTGGAACTACCGAACGAGAGAGAAGTCTCGAGAAGTAGTAGCGGTAAGTGAAGCTGTCTAGCATAAGCATGGATAAAGGCTCTGAAAGAGGTGCGGAGCGGGGCTCGTTCAAGGACTATGAGTAGAAGTGGCGAGTAGGGAGCCGATCAGTGACGCCGAAGAGACGTACTTGAGTTTCAGTGCGCTATGAATCTCTCGATCGAGAAAGGTGCGAGGAACGACGCGGAGGCAAAGCTGGATTAGCGCTACTGGATGCTCTCCACTCAGTAGGACAAGCGGAATGTGCTGCTAGTCCAAGTCCCTCATACCAAGCCAAGCACTGGTCACCGATCACCGAGAGAAAAGAAGCATAAGATCATATCTTAATAATCGAGATAAGAGAGACCGAATGAATGGCGGGCTACAGAACCGAATTCATAGTGGACTAAGGGATAATACATGGGCTGACGACCAGTAAGTTGCTTAAGTGGATGGAGGCTCCATTCATTCCTTTTGCGCTCTTCCTTCTTAGCCCTCATTCTCCACTCCAGTGGCACTCGTTACAGTATGATGTGGTTAATGCCCCGGTGCGAAGTGCTTTAGCGCTCAAAAAGAATGCTTTGACCTCCCTTAGTTCGGAAAGGTGCTCCCGGTCCTCTACCAACCTTCCCTACTAGTCACCATCTAAGAGAGAGGCACCTCTGAGTTCCTTCCCTGGACCTTCTGACCATGGAGAGCAGATGAGAACGCCTTCCTTCTCAAAGCTTCCTTTCATCCCTTCCCCTCGGGCACCCAACTATTGAGATGGCTTGCACGGGTTCAATTCATTCCTATAGTGACTCGCGCGAAGAACGAGAGGTGCGAAGAGTTAAGGCATTGGAAGTTAGCTGGAGACCCTGTCGTGTACGATTCCATATGGTTAGCGTTCCACTCCACTCTTAATTAAGAGTCAGAGGGGATCAGTTCCTGCCATAATACCAGACTTGCTAGTTCTTCAAAGTGAGAATTGGATTCTTTACTTTAAGAAGCTACAGGTGCAATTATGTTCGCTAGAACGCTTCACTCGTTCGCCCCTCATGCTCTCCTTATTTTCTTCAATCGTACACAGGCGAGAAGAGGGATTCGGTAAAGAGGAAGGATTCGGGGAAGATCTTTCGTAGTGTTTTTTTGTAGTTGGCACTCGGTCTCCTTTGTTTGGTGAGCGTGCAAGCGAATTGATCACACTTACAGACAGGTACCTTTCTGGATATAGGTATGCAGAAGGCCTTGGCAGTTGCGGGCAGGTATGCTATTGCGCGGCTAGCTATCTTGGATCTCGCTACATAACGGGGAGGAGCACCTTGGTTCGGGCACAACAATACATTGGTTAGTCGCGGATAGCAGGGCTTCGGTACAATCAACATCATATAATAGGAGTGCTTCGGTAGGAAGAGTGAAGATTCTAAGACTTGCAGAGCTGCGTGGGACTCTGTACGTGGGGCAGAGAGAAAGGTCGGCATCAACCTGGCAGCGTCGAGTAACTAATTCAGTCTAGTTTCCAATGGTTCATAAGATAGTGAAGAATCAGACCTGGACCTGGAAGGCTCACTACTCTATATGTCATACCTATGGGAGCTCTTCTCTTCTTTAAGTAAGAACGGAGAGTTCCATTGCCCTAAACCTTTCCTACTACTCTTTTCAGATGGGTTCGTGCTCTTTCCATCCCTAAGTGTGATTGGCTAACATTGTCCATGAAGAACTTAATGGGTTAGCCAGGGCTTTCGAGAGGGAAGGCTTCTACTGTTAGATCAAATTCCTCTGCCTTTGAGTTCCTGGTCAGATTCTTATCCGGGCTCGGCATTCTCGGCAAAGAGTTCTTTCGTGGAAAGCGGGATCGGATCTTAAACGTATCTCCGAGGAGCGAATGCCAGAGAAAGTTATTGGGATTTAAGGCTGGCTACTCTCATTCCTATCTGCATATAGTGCATGTGAAGAGCGTAGCATCTCACTTAAGTTAAGGAGAACTCCTACCATGTTGAGTTGATGGGTTGACATACGGAAAAGGCCTTCCTTCCACTTCCGCTCCGCACCTTCATTTCCCGGCATGCCTTCACGTCCTTGCACTGCTTCGCACCTTGCTTGACTTTAAAAGCATTAGAGAGGGCTAGACCGGCATAGCAATCTCTATTGTGAGCCCCGCAGTAGGTTTAGGGCGGAGTGAGCCTTTGAACAATGAGCCTGCATTCTTCCAATCTCCCTTTCCGAAATGACAGTACTACCTCTCATCCTCAATAGACCATTTCCTTCTACAGCCCCAGACTGACTAATTGAGTTCGTATAGGCCTGTTAGGGAATGCTCTGGCTACTCCTTCTGATACGCCACCCTCTTCCACCTGCTTTAAGTTTTGACCGATCCTCCCAAAACAAAACAAACCCTTTGAGCTCTTGGAACATGAACGACCAGGAGCGGGTCTGACTTGCTTTGTAGGGACATTCAGTGTCATTGCTCTTCGCTATCCCTCCGTCTAGCTCTGATCCAAGTGGGAGAAAGAGTGCTAGCCCCTGCCGCTCTTGAAGGTGGGATTCCATCAGGCTAGATCCCTGCCCTCGGTCGACTACTGCCATCAAATCACAATACCCCATTATCTTCTAAGTCCTCTTCCTCCATTGGCCCTCTCCGGATAAAGAGCCCGCGAAAGCCAGAATCTCTACTCCCATTGCTAGCTTGCCTGGTCGATCGTATGTGGATTCTTTCGGGTGAGCTATCCCCTTTATTCGGCGAGGCAGATGCGCCATAATATTGAATGGCCTCACTCGCTCCTGTCGGCTAGTCAAGTTCCTCTCTTGTCGGGATGTCTTCTCCTTGCTTCAACTGATTTAGCCCTCGCTAGTTCTCACTCCCACTTGCTTGCCCTCTATTCCCAGTGCCCCCTATGAGTTAGCGTTGGCTTTCCTTGGCCCATGATCTTAGCTTTATGTTCTATGTCGCTCCGCTACGCACCTTTCCACCTGAACTCATACCGTGGATCTAATCTCTAAGCCCGATGACTCTCTTGCCTATTTCACTCATCGTTGTAGTCCAGCGATGGAATATTCCGCTCGCTATCTCGGCGGTTCCTCTTCCCATCGTAGCTAGAGTGATAGAACCACGGCTAATGCTCCAGTTGGACCAGTCGACTTCCCAGTCCAAGATTAACCAAGGAGGGTGTTCTGGCTAAGCATCTTGCAAATAGATCAGAAGTAGGCGGCTGCTTACCATTGACTTCTTAACTTGGAAGTGTGAGGAAAGCCGACTGGAGCGAACGGGCGAGTGAGCCGACCAAGCGAGTGGAATGAACGAGCCAGCGTTGTAAGCGGAGCGGAGTGCGGCAGAAAAAGCGGAGCCAGCAGCCATCTCGAAATAGCTATCTGCACAAGCATGTGTTAAGCATCTAGCTATAAGCCTTCTTTACTTTTGAAGTACTTTAGCTATCTGCCCCACCTTGACTTTAGTGCAGACCCATTGGACTGAAGCGCCCCACTAGGATCCACCATCTCAAGTTTCATGCTCGAGAAAAAACTGCGTTAGACTAGGGAGTGTTAAGCATCTAGCAAGAACCACTATTTTGCTCTCTCCCCCACCAGACCAAATGAAGCAATTGAAGTTAAGCAATTGAAGCAATCTCCCCCACTAGGAGTTTCATGCAATATGAAGCAATATCTTGATCACGAGTTTCATGCTCGAGAAGCAATCTTGATCACGAGTATCATGCAAGATCATCCGCGTTCGACTAGCTCTAGCTGAGTTTCATGCTCGATAAAATGCTCGATAAAATGCGTTAGACTAGGGAGTGTTAAGCATATAGCCTGAGCTCTTTCTCATTCGCTTTTTCACTCACTACTTCAGCTATCTCCTCCACGACTACTTCAGCAAGATTCATAAGCCCTTTTTGAACTACTTTTGAACTATTTAGCTATCTCATCCACTATTAGAGCAGACCTTCCTTACTGAAGTGCGAATTCCAAATCGTAGGCAACCGTTGAAATACAACAATCTAGGCGGGAAATTAACTTCAATTCCACTATATGCGAAGCTCTATTGGGCGTTCTCGATCCACTTTCTAGAACGTAGGAAACTCTCAAGTTAAGGAGTTCATTCAAAAGATTCTGATTCTGATTCTTCTCATCTTCACATGCTATCTCTGTATACCAGAACCCATTGTGGATTATTTTGACAAGACTCGACAAAAGATCTCAGAGTGTCGGTGAGGAATTTCGCTATGCCACCCGGCTGTAAGTACTGATGTAGCAACACCAACGGGAAGATCATGTCACTGAAGACCAAGCCACGAGCTAGCTCAGTTAGAACGAAATTAGGACAACTCTCACGACTATGGGCAGTTCTCCTTCCCTTTTTTTTCACAACAACACCAGGGCACCCCGAATAACCTTCACAACTTCACCTTATTTAGGATCGCAATTTCCTGCGCCGTCCGTGCCAGTAGTGATATCCTAATTCGGCTACCTCTACTCTGATACGGTAGAACTCTTGAGAGGCAACCCTAAAGGCATGAGCTCACGAGGAAAGGGATCTCTCTGCCTTCGAAACCAAAATAGGTAGGCCCAGCATGCACACTGGCAAGGTCTACACGCCGTCTTCTCATGATCGCCTTCTTCCTCCGTTCCCTGCTGTTCACGTAGAACACTTTCCTGTAGGTCTTCCCCAATCCCCATCTCGGTGAAAAGGATGGCTTTACGAACCAAGAATCCACCATTCCGTTGTGCTTGGCTGGCATCAAGGTACTAGGTATAGTATAAACAGACCTATCACGAATCCAGTAGACTCCCGTTGCACTGCTTCTTGTGGACGCCATTGAACAAATCCCAGCAGCGATGGGAGGGTAGCAACATGCCTCAGTTCGAAATTAAGACAATTAGGCAGACTATCAAGACTTTTGAAGTCAAAAATAGCTGTGTTGGTGAGAATGTTATCGAAGCGGCTGAGGGGGCGAGGAAAGCCCCTTGTTCAAGCCCGATCGATTAGACCTAGCCGCGAGTGGAATCGGCAAAGAGTATATAGCGTACGAGGACCCGATTTAAGAGGAAATAATGAGTGCGAGTGGGAAAGGGTAACCGGTAACCTAATAGGGTTTTATACCTCAACGACTGATAGCCAAAAGGCTAAGCCGGGTCTCCCTAGCGAGTAGAGAGAGAGGCTCATTTTTGTGTGGATGGCAAAAGCTGCTTGTGAGCAGATCCATAATTAGAAGCAATTGTCACAGGTTCTAAAGTAATCCATCTGTTGATGATATTTTAGCAGTGAAAAGATGTGTTCGAAGCAAAGTTGCAACTGAAATGAATAGAATGCTACTGAGGAAATGAAGAGCAGAGGAAGTTAATGAAGCAGTGAAGCAACTCCACCCCACCAAATCGCCTGGCCTGTTCGGACGGACTAGGGCAGTCAGCCGATGGATCGGAAAAGAAATCGTCTTCTGGTGGTAATCGTCTGATTCTCTTCTTTTTGGAATAGAAGTAGGGATTCCCCTCCGCATTCGCCCCGTCGAAAACATACTTGTAATACAAGGACCCTATGAGTGAATGAAATTTTGATCGTTCACAGCCGATTCTCTGCTTTCACTAATAGACAGATGGGATTAGAGATGAAAAAGAGGCTAAATCGCAAAGGCCATTAACCCCCCCTCTTTAGGAAGCAAGATAGCAGCCATCTTCTTAGGGGCCTAGCGGCAAGGAAGACTCTTCTATTTAGTCCCTTAAGGATCTACGAATGCCGGTGAGAGATCACTCTTTTAAATTTGCCTTTTCGGTTTAATAATAAATAAGCGTGAGGGAAGATCTCTCGAATAAGAAGGACTTTCTTTCGGTGGGGAACATCTTTCATCACAGTCAAGGGGAACTCCTGACGTCTTGGTGTGGAGTGAACCTTTGTTCGTACTTACGGGCGAACCCTTCCATTGAGGCCTTCCTGTTTTCCACTAGAAAGAAAGCGCATGAACTAGCCCTATTCTATTGACTTAAAAGGTGAGCCCAGTCAGTGCAGTCTCGATCTTTATGATTCCACTTCTCTTTGCGAGCTAGCCCGGTCTTTCATAAACCAGCTCCTCTCAGAACCCGGGTACGAGACTCAAGTCTCTTGAAAAATCCTTCTTCAATTGAAGAGAAAGACTTTCTATCCCCAAAAAGGCACCCACAGTGCTTCAGCTCCTGAAGTAAAGGCTTGTATTGTATTGTCGACATGAAATCCTTTTTAAAAATAAGTAGCGCGAGATGCAAGATAACGTACAGAGCCCTGCTCCCAATCATCAGACTCAAGCTGAGACCCCACCTGCGAACTTTTTGCTTCTATGAGTTCAAACACCCAGGAAGAGGATTATTCAATCGGAATCCCGCCTAACTGCCCTAATGCGAGGCCAATAGATATCCTTCAGGGAGTCTGCTGCAAAGGGTGACTTTACAAAGCAGTTAGCAAAATCAGTCTCTTTTCACGACCACTTTCCAGTAGAGGTAGAAATGAATTTAATTAGTTGAATTTTATTCTTAAACGAGGGTAAACGTAGCTTCTTTCCGTTGCTGCTTTTGTTGCGGGTGAGAGTGAATATAAGCGCGCTTGTCTCTTATATAAAGAAATTCTTTTCACGTTCTTTGCTTTTTTTTCTTCTTCATCCTCTCCGTATAATGAGGAGACCACGTTCTTTCATTCAAGTTGCTCCACCTACGGGTGAAAAGAGAGAGACGAGTCTTTAAGGAGGGCTCGACGGGAGAGAGAATAGGATAACGCGGGGCTGGGGCATTGGTTGGCTTTATAAAGACGGGGCCTTCTTTCAATCAAACTGGACACTCGCTCTTGAGGGGTACGGCATTTGTTCATGGTCCGAGTAATGGAGAGGGCCGAGTTCTTATTATAATTATAGCGACGTGAGAACGACGAACGTACGAGTGAATATGATACTCATATGAACGACCTGTTGCTGCGAAGCGACGAACGAGTGATAAGTGGGACGTAGGGGCAGAGAAAGCAAGTATCAAAATGTTTGAGCACCATGATGAAATAAAGCAAGAAAGAAAGCTAGTATATTAATATAAAAGATATTGAAGTTCAGTTTGGCACGTCGCTGCGCTCGTCCGTCCTTATCACTCATTCCTTCCATTCACACGTCGCTTCGCTGCAAGAGTCTAACATGGGCTATCGGCCATGAACTCGGTAGTTCGTTATCACTCGTTCGTCACTATTGCTCGCTCCTCTTTTAACTCATTTTCTATGGATTTAATTCAATTATCTGGATTTAACTAATTTTCTCTGTCCTTAAGGATTTCCTCTAAAACTGGCTCTCTCAGGTTATCCCACATGCGATCAAAGAAGGGTGCGTTCTAGCGCATTTTCAGCTATAGCTATAAAAGTGAGGCTCCAAAAATGAATTGTATTATAAAATAGGTCGTTGAAAGTTTTAGGTCGTTGAAAGTCAGACTCGATCGCAGGTTCGAGCGTGCCGTGCAGTGCGTGAAAACGCTTGGGCTAAAATGCACGGACGGGGAGGACCTACTCAAGAACTCAACTAGCTCATTGAACCAAACAAACTCAAGAACTCAACTAGAAGGAACGCCTCGGCAGAAAAAAGCAAGCTAATTAGGCGTAGGGCCTTCACTCACTCTCGAGGAGGCGAGTCGACACGGGGACAGAAAGATTTTATTTCATTTCAGGGGGGGGACAGAAAGATTTTATTTCATTTCAGGGTTTGCCATGCTCAGGTGTAGGACCCATGTAAAGGCATGCGTAAGGAACATGCACCATTAAATTCCCAACACTCCCAAAACAAACCTAAGGCTTGTGATTTCGACGGAATATTTTCTTTATAGAACCCACCGAGGAAAGAAGCTGTCACCGGAACAGGACCTGTAATGGGAAGCCGGAATAAGGCAGAGTAAGCCCCGCAGGACTTGCGACATTCCTTAGTGGGACCTTAAACTAGAACATTGCCATTCCTAAGTTGCGTTCAGGGAAAATCACTGTTGAACTCGAAATACTCGACCAGGAACCAAACCCATTATTCTTAATGCCAGATAAGTGGGATATCTTTCTGGCGAAGTGGCACAAAGTTTACAAGCATTTGAACCAGAATCCTAATGAACGAAATAGAGTTTCACCAGAATCCTAATGAACGAAATAGAGTGCCACTCTAATCAGTCCTCGCATTGCGTAGGGGTTGTTAGAAAGGAAATGCACTTAATATTTGTCTCGACCGTAAGGTACGAGATGCACTATAGTCTAGTCTGCGACGTAAATCAGACTAATAAAGAGGAAAGCTTCAAGCCTCCCTCCTCAAACTACAAGACTCTTGAAACTGGTGCGGCTTCGTGGTGTAATAATGGTGAACCTTTATCGCACTTTATAAATGCGTGCGTATTATCATACTCCCTGAGTCAGAGTTTTGTTTGTATCTGACTTCTGGAATGGGCTCGTACGGTAGAGACGTCGCTCCTTCCCGTCCCACTAAGCTGTCGCTCATCCATGTTAGACTCTTGCTGCACCGCGACGTGGAAAGAGTGAATGGAAAGATGAACGGACGAGCGATAGCGACGAACGAGTGAAACGACGTGAGGGGACGAGCGATAGCGACGTGGCCATGAACTCTTGGAATTCACTCTAATCTCTCGTCCCCTTCCTGTAGTACTGTACATATTCTTATTCCCGGCGCCATGTCTAGCCGTTGCAAAAAGAGTCTGATTCATATAAAACCAGTAGTTCTGTTCTCACGTCACTGTAGTTCTCACGTCACTGATCAAATTAAAAAAACCCTTCTCACGTCGCTATCGCTGCAAGAGTCGTTCATTCCAGGTACGAGTGAGTTAGACGAACTACCGAGTTCATATGAGTATCATATTCACGACCTGTTGCTGCGAAGCGACGTAGAAGACCCGATAGGGACGGACGTAGGGGTCAGATAGCTCGCTCTAAAGTTAGGTACGAGCATAGCGACGTGGTATTTTGCCAGACGGCTGAAGCCTCATAATTATTAGCAGCAGTTGGAATCCCCTCAGTTAGTATGAAGTGCCCACTGAGTCAGCGTACGAGTCAGTTACAGTTGCTGCTCTAGTTGAATCTCCTCCGGTTGCTAATAGAGTCTTCTCTCTTCCGGTTGCTAATAGAGTCTTCTCTCTTCCGGGTGCTAATAGAGGAAGTTCTGTTCCGGTTGCTAATAGAGGAAGTTCCGGTTGTCCGCACCAACGGTAGACGGAACGGTAGTATTGTCCGTACCTGTATCCGTAGTCTTGTCTTTCTCCTTGACTTTAGGCCGAACGAAGTGACGAACGTACGAGTTCATACGTCGTTTCACTCGTTCTCTTGTAGTCGTTTCACTCGTTCCTGTTGCTAGCGAAGCGACATAGAGGAGCGATAGCGACGGAGGGGGACGTGGGACTAGGCTAGACGTGTTCATTCCAAGAGTTAATGAACGAGCCCGCGGAAGCAGGTTCGGAACGAAAAAACAAGTTGCTCGCCCTTCCCGTCAAGGTCAAAGGCGGGGTTCATATAACCTCAATGAAGATCAGGGGTTAAGGTTCAACTCCTTATTGGCTTAGAAAAGGCGGGATCACACTCTTGCTCTGACCTCTTCTTTTTATCCACTCCAAAACCTACTCTTTAAGCTCTTTAAGCTCTTTAAGTATACTCTTTTTTAAGCTCTTTAAGTATACTCTTTCTCTTTAAGTAACGAATCCTCTTTCGAGAAGCTCTTTAAGTAACGAATCCTCTTTCGAGATTTGAGTTTCGAGATTTGAGTAACGAATCAAGTTTCGAGACGAAAAACAGGACAGCGAACAACTGGTTTTTCGCTACAGTTAAATTCCTTTCCGGTTAGGTTCAACTCGTATTGGGGTAGGGGCAGTCACGGGCCGGGCATCTGCTTCCGTCGCTCCTTCCCTCACTTTGTTCGGCCCTGTTGCTGCGAGCAATGCAATAGTGACGCGCTCGAGCGGAAGCGAGAGGGCCGACACAAGGAGGCAGCGACCGATAGGTCGATTGTAGACCCTGATAGAGCTCGAGCGAATATTTATGCGAGAGGGGCGACTACAAGGCGGCAGCGACCGATAGGTCGATTGTAGACGTAAGGATAGAGCTCGACTGATAATCCGAGGGCCGACACAAGAGTAGTTGAGGCAGCGCAATACCATAATTTAGGTCGATTTGTAGACCCTGATAGAGCTCGACTGATAATCCGAGGGGCGAGTTCAAAAAAAAAGTCAAAGTCAAATTCAAAAGTATTTCAAATAAAGTCTTGTATTCGACGCTTTTGTAATTCACGACCTGCTGCTGCGAATGATAAAATATTTGACGCGCGAGACCGTTAGGGGTAGAGTGAATGGCTTTGGGGCAGTAGTATGAACTCCTTCTATGTTAGACTATCCGATGTCAATCAAGTTCAAGTATGAAAAGGAAGTTCAAGTATTCAATATAAAAAGAAAGGAAGTGAAAGTGAAGTGTTCTCAATTACGGAAGTGAAAGTATGAAAATAAAAGGAAGTGTTAAGTATTCAATATCAAAAGGAAGTTCAAGTATAGAAACCTTGAGTCTTTTGAAGCTTTCTGCCTGAACTCCACTTCTACATCGTCTGAACGTGACGCCCCTGGATCGGTAGCAGAACTCTTCTAAGCCTTCACTTCAGCCGCCGCCAAGGAAGTCTGGCTATCTTATCTATACTACACCTACCGAAGATGTTCGGAAAACGGCTTCGCCTCTTTGCGTCTTTTCGCACCCGCTTGCTTGGCTTATGGCCTTTGTAGTTGATGTTGATCATTTCAATCCGTCAATGACCTGATGAAACTGATGCGTCTCCTTTTTCGTGAGAAGGATTTATAGCTAGTCTTCCCGGGTAAAGGACTGAAACAATCGAGTTGTTCACATTCCACTATGGAAATTATTGTTAAGAGCTGAAACGAAGAGTTCAGAGTGGCCAAGCGGAATCAAAGTGGATTCAATCACTCCCATAATTAGGATAGGAGCATAGCGAATCTTTCTACGCTTAGATCTCTCTTCTCTTATTATAGTTCTAGGTCGAGGGAATCGGGGCAGAGAAGGCCTAAAAGCAGCCCTTAAATAAGCCTTTTTTCTTAAGAACTTAATAGCCCGATGGCGAGCGGAACTAAGGGAACGTCCACCGGAGACCTCAATCACAAGAGGCATAACGAACGGCATAATGGGCACCTCCACAAGCCGGTTATCGAAAGTCCGTAGAAACTGGTCAATAAACCATTCTTTTTGAGCCTTGTCGGATAAGTCGGCTTCTCTCTGGTCGACTAGTTTTAGGTACCGGAAACTTTAATTATAAAGCCGTTCTCGTCAATGCCAGTAATTGGCCCAGGGTCTGCTCCTCGATGTTTGAATCTTTTTTTGATTTGAAGAAAGTTGAGAACCTTACGCGTTTTTATCGATCGAACGGTCTACACTAAGGTTCCCTGATGAGGGCTAGCACAACGAAAGACAACCATGGGGCTCTGGGAGATAGTCTACGATCTAGTATCCCTTGTCCGCCGGAGATAGCTAATTGAGTTTTCCTTCGTCTTGAAGGCCTTTTCTTTTTTCACTTCATCATCGTCCTTACTTCTTTTCTATTTCAATAGTTTCCGTTTTGAGCTTAGATTGAAGAAAGGCCTTGTCTTCCAATAAGTCTTTCTTTCGTACTCCCTTCTTTCTCTCCCGAGGCATATTCAACAGCGGATTCATGACAATGACTGAGATGATCGCCCTAGCTTAAGAGGTGATTGAAGGTTGATGCATTCCGGGCTGCTGTCCTAACGGCTCATGGAATGATTTCTGGAGCTGACTTAGAGTGACTTTGACCTTTCCCTGGAATGATGTCTTATTGAAGGATAGATCAACCTTTCATGGGCTGCACGCTTAAGGATGGCTCTTTTCCATGGCTGTTGACTGAGATCTCGCTCCATCGCCTTCCTAGACTAGAAAGCAGCCTTTCTCGATCAATATCTAATATACATAACTTGCCTGACTCAATCCATAGATATAGCACTAGCTAGTAAAAGAGGAATCCATCAATCACGCACGATCCAGTAAATAGAGTACGAGAGTTGCTCACACCCGGCTGTCTCTGTCCAAAGCTATTGAATTGAATCAATCTCTGCTCTTTCAAATCGCTCTGTCCAGGTTGGGAGTCTGTCCACCAACTCCATTCCTCAGCAAAGCAAGCGCGGGCAAGCCATAAATAAAGGTTCTATATAAATATAGAGAGGTAAGGACAGATATGCCAATTTTGGATAAGAAGAGAAAGATTGCCTCTATCAATGAATTCCTTTCAACAACACTTTTCCGGCTTCTTTAGCCGACATCGCGTAGCTCTCTCTTTCATATATGGTACCATCCCTCACATCCGATTCTCGAACTCAGACAGACGATTCTATCTTATTGGCTTATGAAAGTGCCCAAGAACTAAGAGCGTATTCTCTTACTTTCCTTCGAGAAGGCAGGTTCTGAAAGAAAGGCAAGGCGATCTTGAACACTTTGTCGCAGTCCCACTACGCGTAACTAGATGGGAATAGCTCCAAGCCCTGCTTTCGAAGCACGTGCCGCTGGCGCTTTCTTTTCCTTCGTCTGGTCTAAGCTAGACCAGCATCCGAAGCGTGCGAATCCACGCAAGCCATTGCGAAAGCCTCTGCCTTAGCATAAGAGCAAGAGGTTCCAACCCCCAGGCCCACTAAAGGGGATAACTAAATGAAACAGAAGCCCCTCTTACCAGGGAAGTGCTGCGCTTTTCAGCACCTTTGGCAGACCGAACAGATCTAAGAGTCTCGATTTATTTCATTGGTTCGGGTGCTCTTTCTTCTTCTGAGTGAGTTTATTAGCTAGACCCGCCTTTCTCTGTAGAACATGGATCTCTTCTTTCTACGGCGACGTATGCATATCTTTAAACGCCCGCCCATCCCTATCCCTTTTGGATGGGAATCCGGTGTCTGGACGTGCCACTGCCACCAAAGAATCCGTTTTGCTTCGTGAGAAAGGGAGTATGTTAGATAGAAAGAGCTACAAAAGGTGTATCGGATATTTTTTTTTTTCAAATAGCGCTTTGACGGACATAGGTTCTGAAAGAATGTCCAATTTGATTTAAAAAAAAAACCTAGAGGTCAAAACTCTTTCTCTTTTTATTCCATCATTGGAAGGCCAGAGGACGCATTCTTGTTGGCAGCAGTGCCATAAATACCGGCTTTTACAGCAAAGCAGACCAGTAGTCCCATTAAAAACTTTCTAAGTCCAAGTTCTTTCTGAGTCCTAAGACTCGGATTCGTACTATTAGTTTAGTTCAATAAAAGCAATTACCAATATTTGTCATACCAATGATCTTGGTAAGTACTTTCTTTTTTTTTGGAGTGCCTTTGATTCACAAAAGAGTGTCAAGAAAGAAAACTAACTACATAATGAAGAAAGTGCAGCAAAGACTTGCAGGTTGGAAAGCCAAGTGGATCTATTTAGCTGGTAGAACGTCCCTCTATCATCCAATGTTGGTGGAGGTTTGACGATGGTTCAGTCAATGATTAAAAAACAATTGTTTCAGTTGCTTGGTTCTTCTCTTAAGAACTCAACTGGGAAGGCTTCTGCTCGATGATGTCGTCTTGGTCCACCGATTTCATTGGGACGGCTTCGGCCCACTTAGAATAGAAAGAATAGGAAGACAAACTCTCCAGAAAGATAGACAGAAACATCATAGATGCCTTACTCTAAATATCTGCCCTATCGGGCGACTTCCCTGTTAGTCGATCCCACCCACCCTTCTTTCCAAATATTTAGCCATCATCATCATCGCCACTGACTTTTTTGATTATTTCGGCGATGCGATCACACATTTCCTGTTTTGACATCCCCGCGACTTCTCGCTCTCCATCGCGCGGGCATTCTTCATCCCGAATAAAATACTTAAAAAATTCTTTCCTTGAGGACTTTCATTAGAATTGGATTCTTTGACTGCTCTGCTCTCCCCCCAAAAAAAGAGGCTAGACTTGTTGTAAATCATCGGTTGGGTTGGTCGAAAGACATGGGATTTTTAGGCGTAAGATTCTTTTCTTACGATATTTCTAGTTACCTTTCAAACATCCAATTGATAGAGGCAAGCTTGCTTTTTTATGTTATCCCATAAGACTGATTTTTGTTTCAAGGGGGTGTCAACCGGTAATAGAATGTAGCTAGATAACTTATGCCACAGCATTTATGTGGGATTGAGTTCATGGAACACTAACTTAACCTTCAAGGTCTGATAGTGCTACAGTTAACACCAAGCCACAAAGAAGGCCCGGGTCATCCTGCTTATATGGAGTTGATTCATCTTCCAATGCCCGAAGAGAAGGAAGGTGGTAGTCTTGAAGAATGACCCGGAGATTTTCTTAAGTGATAGCACCTACTTAAGTAAGAGGGTCTTCGTGCACTTGAGCTTCTGTTCAAGGCGCAGAGGGGAAGATAGGCATAGAAGGGCTTGCAATGATCTATTATTAAGAAGGTCTGCCTGCTGCGATTGAGAATCGATCATTTGACTAAGATAAAAAAGATCTTCCGCAGGTAGAAAAGCTCCGGTACGCTGGGGGATAGGTCGATTTATCTGGTCAGATCAAATAGATAGGCAAATGGTTTTCAAAGGGATCGAGAGAGTGAAGATCGTCTAGCTATGCCAATGGATGGGGGTAATGACACGTGGCTACCATGGAAGTACCGACCTGAGGGACTGACTTGGAAAGGTCTCTTCTCGCACTTATCCAAGGACAAATCGCTCAAAGACTTCTTGCTTGTCTTCCCCGGTCTTTCGACAACGGGAATGAAGTTCAAAACACTCTCTCGTCAGCGGCTGACTCTTCCTTCTTATCGCTCGTGATCCATAGGATGCTTGCAGAGCGAGCGCATACAGGCCTTTAGTTTAGGTAAGAAGTAGCTGCGAAGTGAATGACCTTCGGGGAAGGGCATGAACGGTCAATCAAGAGGTTGCTGCCTGACCTTAGGTTCGAATCCTTTCTGGGGAGCTCTCTTCTGTTAAGTAAGTAGCGGGGATGCTTATATAATTGCTTAACTGTGTGTGTAATGCCGACGCCCTAATACCTTATGACCGAGTCTTTCTGGCCCCCTGTGAACACTTCATCCCTAAAGAATGGAATCCGGATCCGTCAGTTCCTTCGCTCCCAACTCTTAGAGAAAGTCAACCAATGCCTTAGCCCTGCCTTAAAGCTTAAAGAGAGAAGCCCGGTAAAGCCTAATCCAAGAATGCTGAATCCTGGACGGGAGAAGCAGCTAACAAGAGGCTAGCAGCCCTTATCAATAGCAGTGGAGTCGCGAAAAGACAAGACCCCTTTGAAAGCGCTGATTCAATAGCAGTCTTCCAATTAGACTGAATAAATCTTAGTGTGGTTAAGCCGGGGCCAGGGTCAGAAGTTGTTCCATCTCCGGGGATCAGATCAGGCAGAGCCTCTACGCTTTCTTCCTTTGCTACAGCTACCGGGTATTCATTAAAAAAGAATGCATTTACGGGAGGAGAACTTTAATCTAGCTAGGGCGCGCCCTGCCCTCGTAAGGGGTATAACTGTCAGAGGAAAGCGCAACGAAGACCCTCTTTAAGAGAGAAAGCTCCCCGCCGCTGAAAGAGACCGAAGAAGGTTCAACTAGCGCTTAGAGTTCGGGAAGATAGCCGAAATTAGAGCGAACGAAAAAAATCTGACCAGGAGTGCCAAAGCACCTTTGTATCTTAACCTTTGCTGCCTCCACAGGAAATCGGGAATTAGCTCAAGCGAAGGGGCGGAGAGCTGAGCTGATAGGCGAAGGGGCGGAGAGCTGAGCTGATAGGCGAAGGGGCGGAGAGCTGAGCTGATAGGCGAAGGGGAACTAACTTCTCCTTCTCTCTAACTCCCTTCTTGAGACAGGATTGGCGGTATGAAGAAAGAGTTGGACGTAGATTATTAGCATCCCGCCCCTAGAACTTAAGAAAGAGCCTTTCTTTTTGAGGAATAAGAAAATTCTTACCTTACCTTAAGAACAGCACTTTCAAAAGATCTCAAATAGGAAAGTAGTCCTTGAATAAATTCACCCTATATCCCTCTACTTCTCCGGAACTCATTTTCTTCGTCTTTTAAGGGAGTTCAGTTCCCAGAGGTCGAGGATCAAGAGGTGAGGGAATCCCTGACTGTTGAACGAAAGCTTGAAGGTGAAGGAAAGTCAGGCAGGTTCGGATTTAGGCAGAAGTGATTAAAGTCAAAACAACAATTATGACTCGTCCTCAAGAGGTTTGTTTTTCTTCCTGGACGTAGTTCAGCTTATTAGATAGAAGGAGAAGGGAGTACGCTTAGTTAACGAAGAAAGAATTTTGCAATAACAGGGAATAGCAAGAAAATGGGTTAAGAAAGGGTTCAGAACAAAAGAACAGAGGAACGAAGTCACCCAACGCCGGGAGAGCTCGGATCCAATGAATTCTCTGATCTTTGCTAGGGCCGAGAGAACGATGGAGATGGAATTATCAACTCGGGTAGGTCGGTAGAGCATCTGTTGTATCCATCCGGCAGGTGGGAGATGAAGCCAAAATAAAAGAAGGGACAGGAAGCATATATATGTGTGTTTGGAGCGGTTCGGGAGAAGTTCACGATGGATGGTCAATCAATCCAACCGAGAGAGGAATGAGATTCCTCTTATCTACGTATTAACGACTGGTGGGAACTGAGTGAAGCGGGGGTGGGTTTGGATGCTTGAATCGAGGAATGAACCATCTAAGATGTTAGCTCCCTAGCTAATGTCTTCTCCATTCTTTGCTCTTTTCTTGTTTGTGGTTCTCCGGCAGAGAGTCGAAGGTTGAAAGCTCCTGGTCGTTAACTGGTTCGTCAAGCTCTCCTTCTGATAATACATTAGAAACTCTCTTTCTTCTACCTTTTTCTATTATTCTTCCTTTTTTTAGCAGCTCATCTCGAATCTTGAATGTTTAGCGAATCGTGGTCTGACCGCTTAAGGCTTATCTCTATTCCCCTTTGATGACAGCACTGTGCCCGGACCATCACACTGACTGAAGTTTTTCCTGTTTATGTTTATAGTTTATAAAAGTGATGACTGCTTCCATTAGCATGCCAATCACACAATTCCGGCCCAATATTAACCAATGTGTCAAACCTTCCGACATCGAGTAGTGATCGCCTCAGTCTATCTACTACCTTCGCTTCAGCTCAGACATACCAACCGTTTCGACCACCTAACTTCTCACTAAACTAAGTAGTAGTGCCAATTGGCCGGCCCAACCATTATCTGAGTCTTAGCCCAAATTTTCGACATGCCACAAACATTCCGCACAGCCCTCTGGGTTCATAACTAACCTTAACATAACAGATAAAACGGCACCTAGATTCACCCTGTCAAGCAAACTAGAGGGTTCGCCTCCCCTTGGAAGGGCCCTTTCGAAACAGCATTCTAGCAACTTTGTTTTCATCCAGCGTTCTCACCAACCAGTGAGCCGTCACAGAGTCTCCCGCTAACTCATGCCAAACCCTTATGAAGCGACTTTTTCCAATTCAGCCTTTGCTTTGTGACTTCATCAGTCTACCAATAGCAGCATGCCAGTACTTTGCCCTAACTACGAAGCTTGAGTCCTGTCTTCGCCCGTGAACGCAACAGGACGCGGTCGTCTAACTCGACTTCCGCTGCGAGTCTCATTGCAGCTCTCTCCTGCAGTAGTGATGACGGTTCGCCACACCAGACATCACATCCCCTTGAAGTTAAGTTCCACTTC
>JBBPFP010000077.1:2559103-2589678 GCA_037974795.1 Kaempferia galanga
AAGATCACATTCTCTTCTCGTATAATGACTCTTATTACCATTAAAAAAAACAAAGTATAAAACACGCCAGGCTCAATTCCCCTCTCAAATAAAATAGGCAAAATCGAATTCGAAACCAACAACATCAACAACAATTTAGGCACATACAGAATCTCTTTCCCTTCTCCTAAGTATGAGTTGAGAGTCACGGGGGAACTATAGGGTTACTCCACCTGAAGATTGTTGTCTTATTTCAATGCTTTGAAACCCAGGGCAGTGGACGGGCTTAGAAGGCTGATCAAAATCCCACGTATGAAGCTGAAGCACCCGGTTTATGTACGAATCAATTAAACAAGCCACAGACGCCCAACCAAAGGAAGATAAGGTTAGCTTGTTTACTCGATTACACGGACTTATCCTTTGGAAATGACAACTTTCAAAAGTATCCCTCATTCGCTTAATCGGTTGTACCATTAAATCGTTTGGATCCTTGGTAACCCACCTAAGGGCAGGGGGAGCACGAGAAATCCGGGGCTTCTCTTTTGACAATTGAATCTCTTGCTTTTACTGGCTAAAAAGAAAATGGCCTGCAATCCATATGGAACGGAACTACAACTGGATGGAAAAGGGATGGCAGAAAAGAGACTGATCCAATCGTAACTTGCTTTCTCACAGGCTCACAAGCAGGCTTTATCACGTGCTTTCTACTAGCTTGGCTGGCCTATTCTAATGAATTGAAAAATGAAAAAGAGAAATCCAAAAATAACCAACTCTCCTTAACCCTGAGATCAAGTCTCAGTGAGGGGGGGCGTCTGGGATCCCAACCAGAATCTCTTTCCCTTAGTGAGTTGAAAGCTCATTTGGGGGATTGAGACGAAGTTGTTGTCTTTATATTGTGGATGTCGTCCAAACGGCAACACACTACCGGTGGAGTAATCCATCAACCAAAGACAGTGCTTCTTAGCAAGCACGTCGAGGTTATTCATTCTATGCTCAAGCGTGCTGGAGAGAGGTTTCCCTCTCCCCACCCGGGGACTGAAATCACCCGGATGGTGCCATCTATATACTTACTGGAGTGACCGAAGTGCTTCCTGAAAGAAGCACGAGGGAACGGTCAGGAAATAACTCGTATCGGGAGAGGAGTAAGAGACACCCCGTATGAGCTTTTGTAGGAGCAAGCAGACCGAGTTTCAGACCCCGGATAGGAGTCCTTCTTTATTGACCTTGAAGTTTCGGCATACAAGTAAGCACGAACATGAATAGGAGTTTAATTCTATCACAATCGGAATATGTTGAATAGGCGTAATAGCCCGTCTGCCAGCTATTGGAATAGGCCACCCGTCTTAGCCACCTTATTTTGAAGTGAAGGAGCAAGCCAGCAAGTCTTCCGGTGACTAATCTCCCATCGCTAGCAAGTCCAACCGGATCTTCTTTCTCTGGTTTCAAAACCACAACCGGTAACCAAAACAAGCAAGCCAGCTTCGGTAGTGGTAGTAGCTTCAAAGGAATTGGTAGTATGTCTTGAATAGGAAAGCATTCAAAATGTATGAACTCAACTCATGTTCAAGAGCTTGAACAATGAAGTGAAAGGCTTTACTTTAGAGTTCGATCTGGTTTTCATCATTGTCGACAGAAAAGAAAGAAGGGAGTGTTTTAATTTCCTTTGTTTGTTGACCGAATCCCATCTTTCTCAGTTACATGCCGATATTTTGCCTTTGTTTCGGCTTTTAATTAGCCTAAAAGTTCAAGAGTGGGCCCGAACCACTCCCCCTTTCCATTTAATCACTGACAAAACCTACCTTTCAATTCGACTTAACGAAACGACTTCGACTTTAGAACAATCAATCGAACGGGTAAGGGCCTGTTCATAATCCCTATTCAAATTGCTTGCTTGAGTGATTAAGGTGGCTTTCCTGTTGTTCCAGTCACTGTGGCTCTTGCTTGAGCCGAGAAGTACAGAAGGCACAGAGGTGAGAAGTTTTTAGATTATAGATACGAAGGTACGAAAAATGGACAGGTTTCAAGTAAGGCGAGTAAGAGAAGGTTAGAGAGAACCGTTGCTTTGACATAAAAGTTTGCCTTACAAAAGAATAAAAGTCGAATAAATAGATATACGTGAAATGAGCCCTATTCCTCCTTTCCAATGGCCAATTCACCACTTCACTTACTTACTACTGACTTATTTAATACCGGAAAAACAAGGAAAGTAGCACTAGAAAAGCAAATAGAGCGAGTACAAGACAGAACTAAATAGGTGTAGAGTTCGGAGTAGCGAAGAGGCTTTGAGGCTTTGATGACGAAGCGAAGGTACGAAGTGGATTTCTCATGGCCCTCCGAATCATTTTTATGCTATACTATACGAGCATAAACAATAACCATTTAGAATACCTGCAGGTCGAGGGAGAACTGGTTTGATTCATTTTCAAGCTATAAGATCATAAAAGAATCCTATAAAGGAGTCCGACTATAGAGTCAGGTTTGATTCATTTTCCACGTAGGGAAGCATAAAAGGAAAGCGGTCCCTTACCTTGTGACCTCTATTTCTATCCCGTAATAGAACTTTCCACAGAAAGCAGCTCGCACTCGGTAATAAGACTTGAACATGGATTCTTTCCCATCGGGGGAGACAACGACCTCAATAGTAGCCCTTCCCAGGGTGAAAATAGGGTTCCGAGGGCAAACCTCGAACAGAAAAAAGACCAGTTACTCGGCAACCTCGCGTCCATTGATAGGCGGATGGACCAACTCCTGGCGCGAGCATCCTCAGTGAAATCAAAAGAGGATCTTGCAGCCTGGGAGCGAGAGCGCGAGGAAGTGAAAAAATTCCTAGCGGAGACCGAACTTGGTCTCGAGTGGGTCAGGGAGCTGGAGCGGGAAGGAGGCTGCTGAGGAGAATGATGAGTTGCAAGCACCCTTCCCGAGTTCGGTTTCTGGTTCTACCTTTTTCTTAGCAACTGGCTTTCATGGATTGATTCAAGGTAGCTGTAGCTTGCTTAGGAGTCGAATACTCATTTTTCTGTTGGAGGAGACCAAAAGCATTGCCTTATTCCAGTGAAGCCTGGAGTTAAGGTGAGGGCTGATCTTTTCTTTCGAGGGTTGAAGACAAGAGAAGAAAGAGCAATCAAAGCCATTGGGGTAGGGTCATGCACCTGCTATGCCGACACGTGGTAATGCATTATTGGACGGCTACGGCGCATACGATTTCCAACAATGTTAGAATTAATCAACTCAAAAGCAATTTTCATCCAAAACAAAAATACGGGGTTTTTGCAACTGTATCGATTGAAACTATAGATATTGGGGCTTTCGCTCCAACAATCAGTTAATCAGTCAGTAGCGGAGTAGTCCAATTTCCTAGCCCTAGCAGAAGAAGCCTCTTTCGCCTTGTCTAGGTTACGCTTTACTACCAAAGACTACTTAGAAAGGGACGCTTTGTGTGCGCTCTCCACACGCCGGAAAGGATGTTTCGCTCGCTCCTTTCCAGCTCGCTTATTTATTACCACACCAACTGCATGTGCAAAATCCGGTCTTGTCTTAGAGAGGTCTCGTATCAGCTAAAAGCGGAACCTTAATCAGTCAAGCAAGAGGTGCGACAGCTCATTAGATGTCGAATTTGCGAAGAATAGAACTATACGAATGGATAAGGAATGATTATATAAATGGCTAGGTTAGACTGGCTAATCGCTACGCCCTTTTTCACTCCTAAATTAAATAAGTTAAGCGTCACTCATACTTGGCTTTCCTTGACTTCTGTGACTATTTGCCTTCCTCTTCCGCTTCCGCCATAAGCGCAGGGCTGACGTTTTTCCTTCTTCTTTAGGATTCATCTTTGAGTCTAGTGATAGGTAAACCGTCGAGGGAAGGAATCCGGCTTTCACATTAGGATGACATTCTTTTAATCCGAATAGCAAGGCTTGCTAACTAGGAGGATCGCTTATGCCATAAGTAGAGAGACCTTCGACGCACCTTCGGAAGATTAAGGCACAACTCCTAACTCACTAATTCTCACAACAGTTAGTCGACCGGGAAGACCTAACTAACACTCGCATCATTGGGCAACTATCAGACTCGGCAAAGTCACTGACGTCTGGCAACTACAATCAAACAATGGTCACTCCTAGTTTGAGTCGTCGAAGGCAAGGCAGCGAGTGAAGGTAGAAGAAGAGGAAAACTATGTTGACGACTTTTAGCTACAAGCCCTGTTGGCCTAATTAAGCCAACTTTCAGGCCCACTAGGGTGCTCTCATCGGATTGGGTATGGGATAGGAGGCCTATACATCAAATTCATAGCATAGCTGGCATTGCATAGCAGGTGTGTGACTGGAATAGCTGCTGTATTACTTTGTATTGTCTCTTAGCAAGACCTTATCAAGTAGTTGTTCTTTTAAGGTTTCCCTTGTGACTGATTTCTTCTCTAAAAATGGTAGAGTCACAGGTCAGTAGAGCAGTTGTATGGCTTTCATAGCGTTTAGTAGTTGTAGGGATAGGTAGCTACAAGTAGTGCGTCGAAAGATAGCTACCCCTTCTTAAGGCAAGAGTGCGTCGAAGAGATAGCTATCCAAAGGAGCAGCAGTATACGCAAGGTCTAAGCCTTACTTGTCTTTGTCTCCTCCCCCTCCCTCTTATTCTTCCTCTGTAACAGCTGCCTCGCTAGCGAAGGCTCGTCGAAAGCCCTTTTCGAGCTGAGTGCTTAGCACAAAATTAGTAGCACCACTTCTACCACTTGCATAGCATATCGGTAGTAGCTACAAGACAAAGAACTAACTCGGCGAACGCAAGAGAAGTGCTTTTAAAAAGGTAGAGCTACAAGAAAGCATCTACTGAGCTAACCATCTAATCTAAGCAGTAGCATCTCAACTCAAGGAAGTCCCGCAAGAGGAAAGAGTCTCTATCTACACAGTTAGCTGCCCCTACTTTTTGATATTGCAAGGGATAGGGTGGCTCCTAGGCTAAAGCAACGGTACAACAGGCGATGTTATCAGCGATGCCTCGCCGCATGGAATGTTATTTCCTCTGGGCTCTGGAATGGAAGAATTGGTTCAGCATCAACCCCGGTATCCTTTCTCCTCTGACCTACAGCTGGCTTGCTCTCCTTCGGACCTTCCCTAAGGCGCGGGGGCAATCTAAGCCCGAGCCCCAGTTCCCAGGCCTAACCCCACCTGCTTTTAGTTTTGTATCGATCACTTCTCAAAAAGATCTTTCTCTTCCCTCTTTCGAGCATAGTCAGTATATCTAGCTCTCATGCATCCTAGGGTAAGCTGTGTACTAAGACACCTTTTGTCTTTGCTTAACACACTCCCCCACATTTTCCAGCTATATCTCAGGTTCGAACAGGTCGTCTTCAGGGCAAGTCCTGGCTCGGCCGTAAGGTCAACCAAGACAGACAAACCCGCCAAGCCGAGTAGGCAGTTAGATTAGGAAGCCTGAATACGGAAGCGGACTTAGTCTCAATCATCTTTTTTTGTTTGGTCAGAACAAGGAAAAAGCCTATGTGGTGAGTTCGACTCCCACAGGAGCGCACATTAATTACCAATTACCAATCAGCTGCTTTTCATTCAAGGAAGGGCATGATTGTTTCTACTATTTTATTTCAATTATTTCGCGGTCGAATGAATCCACTATTTTATTTCATAGTAAATTAATCGGCTATGGGTATAGCATATATTTTTTTCAAGTGCGAGAGATTTCCGCGGCCTGTAACACATGGTTATCAAGCCGTGAAGGCCCCTACTCTAAATTTACTGATTTACAAACCTACCGTAGGCCCTATGGGCAAATTAAATGGGGAAATTAAATAGCAAAAGGAAATTTTTGAATTTATAAGATCGGAGGTCCTAGAACCTGAGGAGAGAGCGCTAACAACCTGTTCAGTTGATCTCAAAGAGCCAACCGAACCGAGGTCGGTGGAAAAAGATTAGGTAAGCATCCAAACCAGCATCAACCGAACTAACATATCCAGTTTATCTCGCAACATATCTAGTTAGTTTATCCTGAAGCAGCATTTCTCGAAATAGCATTCCCATAAGCAAGCAGAGAAAGAAAGAAGAGTCTCCATCCCTAGTCGACTTTCTCTTGGTCCAGACCAGACGAGTTGCCATTTCCCTAGATGTCGTACCAACCAGTGGAAGAAAAGATTAGGAAAGTCTCTGTGAGTCAACCTGTCTATCAGTCATATCATATAAGGATTCTAGGTCTTTGAAGTCTTCGAAAGCGAGGATATGGGATTCGGCAAGTCAGCCATAAATAGTTGTGACAACTTCTGGACATAACTGTCCGGGATTGGGTAGGCCACTGGCATTCATTCCATCTTGCATATCGATCTCTCTAGTGATTAACGGATCATCTGGATAGGACGACCACGGGGCGGGCTGCTCCCTTCCCTCAACAAGGCATTGGTTCAATAGCTCTTCCTCCTGTTTGTTTCGGCTGATACTTCCAATATGTCTTCGTCCATCTTCTACTGGTGAATGGAAGAAAGAAACTTTTCCTACTGATTGGTTAGCAATTCGCTAGGCTTATACGGTCGAGAAGGCAGTGCCTGCAGCTTTCTTTGATGTGATGTGAAGGTATCTTTCCTCCTAACCAACAGATCCCCTTCTTAATGTGGCTTAAAAGCGCTCTTTCAATGTCCTTCTCGATCATACATAATATTCTTTTTCGCTTTGTCCCCTACCCTCCAGTTCCGGTTTTTTAGTTAATCACGAAAGAAAGGATCTTTACCATAAAAGAGACCTGACAAGCACCCGCGTTCCGTTCGCCACGCACCGGACCCATTCACTTGCTGAACTAGCTCGGGACATCCGAACACTTGGGATCTTTTTTCATGTGAAGGTCATGTTTACTTGTTAGATGCCCCCAGTAGGAGAAAGGACCTCTCCTTTTAGTCGAGTTGGGCTTATTCCGTCTTGCACTCAAGAATTGTTAAAAAGTCTACTCTGGGTAAGGATCGCTACCACACAGGCAGTCATCTCACTTGCTAAGCTTTAAGGAAAGTCTACCTTCTTCTGGCTGGAGCGGCGATACACATTTATCTCTTCCTATACCACAAATGAGACCCATGCGGAGAAAGAAAAACTCCAAACGGGAGAGAGACTCAGGATGGGGGCACCGTGGTTCCCGTTGGAGTGGAGTCTCTTACCAGGCCGTTTTCTAGCAATGCCTAGGCCATATCTCAAAGCCTGTAGTTCAGCAGCTTGAAAGAGGATCGCTTGGCTTTTCTTTCGCTACTCTTTTTTTTCAGTCCAAGAAAGTGGATTTCTTTGACTTTGGGAGAATGCCACAGACTATCTTACGTATATAGGCGAGATGCAGCAAGTAAAGCCGAGAAAACGATTGATCCGGTGGAGACCTAGTTGTAGGGGACAACCCCAATACAAAGATGCCCATCCACGGGCAGCTGACTTACTAGAATCGATTCTTTTCACAGATCCGCTGCGCGGAAAGAGGGCCTGGCCTATATCATAGCATTTGAATTGAGCCCTTGTACCGGGCCGGGGGACATAAAGATGGCTTGAAAGGGCCTTTTCTTAAATCCTTGAGGTCATATATAAGAACTAATGGGCGGGGCCAACCACATATAAGAAAGACTAGAGAAGATCCATCTTCATTAGATAAGGAAAGACTGAATTCTACCTCCTTTAACATATCTCTTTCTATCGATGGAGCTTCACTCTTGAGCCTTTGTTCCATATTAGCACTTTGCCCTTCTTGCTCGGCATTTTCACCTTGCTTTGGCTTTTGCTTACTATTCCCATGTTTTTTTTTTGGTTAGAACCTCTCCTTTTGTCAATCAATGAAAAAAAAGGAAGACTTACCGATCTCCCAAGAGAGAAGAGATTGGACACTCAAATAGACTTTTGCCCTTTCCCACATCCCATTGAAAAAGCACAAGGGTGTCACAAGGGGTGCGTACATTTAAACCGATGCTCCAAACTTCCCATTCGGAATAGCACCAGCCTCGTTCTTTTGTTCAGCCATGCCCTCTTCTACACCTTTCTTAATACCACAAGCTTCCTCCGAGTGAATTTGCCACAATGAAAGCAGAGCATTCGGAGGCCCTCATACTCGTTGGGCGAATGTTTAAAAAATCGGTTCAAGCTTTCAATTTCCGAATCACTGCATTCTTTTCTTGGGGATCTTAGCTAACTGCTTCTTCATTAGCCATTTTTCTCTTGCATCAGCTCGTAGGATAACTCTTGCCGCTGGCGGATCGAACCACAACCTGGCTCTGATGTGTGCGCACCACCACCATCTTCCTTCATCTTTCTTCCACTTCTTCGGAGCTAAGAGTTTTCAAGGACCTTCTCAGTATTGAAAGCCGAAATCAACAACCCGTTCTCTATAGTCCAGTGGTTAAGACATTTAAGAAAGTCTGAACCCAGGCTTGAGTTTTCTTCATTGCTCCTGTAGATGTAGGAGAAGTCGGAGGTGACCGAGGATCGCTTGTGACACCTTAGGAATCCCCACTGGGTAAAACCTGACTCATTCCAAACCTTTTTTTTCCTTTCGGAGACATTAACTTCACTGACGCCTACTGACCGGATCGGGCACGAAGGAGGATGGAAACCTCTTATACGATTCTACTCAGGCAAATTGTGCAAACCTTGGATTCACACGTGAGACTTTCTCCTTTTCTCTCTCTCTCTCTTTCTTCCCTTCTCCCCATAATTCTGGTTCTCAACCCGGCAAACCCGGCCTAATCATCCTATTTTCTGCATGTTCGTAACATGTATTATGTAATACATCAGCTGAATCTAGTCTCGCAGGTTGATATTCGGTAAGTTTTCTTTTTTGTTCTTTGTACTAAACTACAACTCCTTTTAGTTCGCTGCACAAGGTTGTTTAAGTTGATGTGATCGCTAAGATAAGTAGGAAGGAGCTCTTCTCGGTTTATTAGAAAAGGTGCGTGCCGCACTCACGAGGGACTGAACTCAACATATTAAGTTGGGGCACTGGAACCTGCTCTCTTTCTCCTATCCGAGTAGCTCAGATTTAGCTAATGGGGAGGCGTAAAGAAAGCTCGTTTTCAGGCGTCAGTAAGCAAGAGTTAGGTGTAGGCGCTTTACTGCCTTCGCCAACAGACGTGGTCGAACAGCTCACAAACTACTCTCGCAGTTATCGTTGAGTTCTTCACTAGTCGTAAAGTTAAGTTTTTGGCCTTATCTTGCAGGTGAAGACATTCCGTAGACTAGCGCTTACAGCTTGCGTGTGGACCTCCGCGCGCTGGGCATACCTCTTCCGTGCGCCTTTATCGTGACGCCCATTTTGGAAGAACGAACACTCAGGGAAAGTATCCTGAGATCAGAACTGGGAGACTGAGGGAGGTGGCGTTCTGAAGGCTGTAATGCCTGTCATAAGATAAATTTTTATGATCCCGTTCGTTCTTTTCTACGCTACGATCTTTCTTCTCTTATTCATTTTCTAGTTTGATCGAGGTTCTGAAAGAAAAGATGAAGACAAATTGTATAGCGGTCCTTCTTCGTCTTCAGCTAGTCGGAGCAAGAATAATCGGTCTTTCTTTTTTTTTGGTACATAGGAGCGAGTTAATCGCTACTAGCTTCCAACCACACGAGGTCTACCTATACCCAAAAGGTCATCTTGAAGAAGACTAGCCAAGGAATCCGGAGGCTAAAGTAATCCAATCGGGAGCCACCTAACCAACGCATCCAAATGGCTCTCGAGCTAGGACAATCACGGAGAAGATGCGTGATATTTTCCACTGAATAGCCACCGCCAAGGGGATCCTTTATCTCCGTATTTATTTGTTTTATGCATGGAAAGGTTGGGTCATCTCATTGAAGATGCTGTTAATAATGGGAAATGGAAGCCGGTTGTAGTGGGTAAAGGCGGAGTTGCAATCTCACATCTCTTTTTCGCTGATGATTTATTCCTTTTTGGGAGAACCACTCAAGAGCAGGCACACCAAGTTAAGCTGATTCTCGATACTTTTTGCTCGGCTTCTGGGGCGTCTTGATAAATCTAAATTGTTTATCTCGCCTCATGCTTCAAGTAGAAATGCGAGAAAGGTGAGCAGGGCTTTGGGTATCAATTCAACAAAAGATCTTGGCAAGTACCTTGGGGTGCCATTAATACATGGGAGGGTCACAAATAAGACTTATCGGGAGATTGTGGATAAGGTGAGCAATCGGCTGTCTGGTTGGAAGTCTCGATCAAGGAGTCTGGCGGGAAGAGCAAGGCTTGTTAGTTCAGTTACGTCGGCGATTCCAACTTATTCTATGCTTACTTCAAAGCTACCAGGGCGTACTATTGAGTCTATAGACAGACTGAATCGGAACTTCTTGTGGGAAGGCAAGGAGGGGAAAGGTGGTCTTCATTTGCTTAGTTGGATGGATGTTTGTCAACCGAAAGAGTTTGGTGGGCTGGGGTTGCGTAGGATGCAGATACATAATGATGTCTTGCTACAAAAGACAGCCTGGGGGTTCCTCACACAGCCAGACAGTCTATGGAGTTCAGTCTTGAGAGCCAAGTATGGGCTACAAGGAGATATCCTTGAGCAGGTGGCGCACCAACTTAATCCTCTGAGTACCTGGTCCCATTCATGGAAAAGTGTTTTTCATGGCCTGCGTCTCTTATTGAGGGGAGCGACTAAAAGGATTGGCAATGGTTTATCCACACGTTTTTGGGCAGACTCGTCGGTTAGGATCTCCCATAGCTGATGAGATGGATCATGTTCCTTATTTTGTGGACCTCAATGACAGGGTTGCAGATTATATTCTTGCTCCAGGGGTGTGGAATTCTGATCTCTTGTTTACTCGAGTTCCTATGGAGATTGCTGTGAAAATTCTGGGGTACCCTCTACCCAAGATGGGCAACCTCGATGATGCTTACATATGGAGTCTCACTTCAAATGGAGAGTTCACCACTAATAATATCAGAAATACCATGCAAATATGCTGACCTTGTGCTGTGCCGTCATTTCGGATTCCCGACCGAAGAAAGAAGGTTTCAGTTTCATTCAAACAAGGGGACATGAACTCATGCCCTTGACTTGAGCTACCCCGTCGTTGTCCTCTCCTTATTATAATAAGGAGAGGACAACGAAGGAAAGGGAACAACCGGGCAAGCGGGGCAACCGAAGGGATGATCCGGACAACCAACCTAGGTGCGCGTCGAAATGAAAAAGATCAATAATCATGTTTTCCCCTAAGAAGGGGGGCTCATCTTTGTTTGTTTCTTCTTCTTCCCCCTATCTCTGCTTTACCTGAGAGGAGGGTGTGACTTGACTTTGAATGACTTTGCCGAACAGTCGCTCCTCCAGAAAAGAAAGGCAGGCGAGATCCCTCTCAGACCCTACCCGTGCCAGTAATGGCAGTCCAGACTGCCCAGACCCACGCTTGAAAAAACTTGGATTCCATTAAGGTCCGCAGCCGAGATCGCTGGTCCTTGGTAATTGCACCAGAAGCTACTCTCTCCTTATGCTACTCTCTCCCCGTCTTTATTAGATTAGAGATTAGGATTTGCTTTGAGTTCGAGGGCAAACCGAGAGCCAAGAAGCAGAACTCGTACAAGGGCCCGAGTCAGTAGCAGCTGTCGAGCCGATCGCTTTAAGTCACCAGTCCCTTTATAGATCTCCTACCTATCCTTGTAGGTGCGAGCAAGGTTCCCATGACCGGTCCTCCAAGTGGCATTCTATAAGGTGCGGAGCGAGTGAGACCTAATATCGGACCAGGATTCCGTTCAATGCTACAAGTGAAGTGAGACAAGTGCCCCCTCTCAATTGATTCTTGACTTCCTTTGCTCATTCACCAAGTTGAGTTCTTTATGTCACGTGCGAATGAAATGACGCGATCAAGTCCCTTCCTTACTTCACATTCAGTCCCTAGTTTCAGATGGAGAGTCCGAGTTAGGAGACCTATGATTCTACTTATCTGGTAAAGGTGGGACGGGACCTTGCACAGAACTAGTCGGAGAAAGAGCAATACCTAATATCCGATCTAGAATCAAAATGGGTCTCCTCTAGCATCAACTAGAGTCGGAGATGTTCAAGGGCGTGGATAACCTATGGCGTAGGGATTTAAAGGGAAAGGGCTGGGGGCTACTCTAATATGGTTCATACCACACCTAACTAAGTAGTGTCAGCACAGCACTCAAAGAGTGAATGTTGCAAGACCGACTCAACCACCCCTAGCCAAGTGATCGCTGATACTCATATCGTTCTTCCCATCGCCAACCCTAGGTCTAAGTAGGAGACTTTCTGGATTTTTCTACCTTTGTCGCTGGGGAAGTTTTCGTTGGACCGGTTTTATGGCTTTCCCTGGAGTCCTATTCCCAGCTATTGCATTTCTCTTCCTCAACCCGAGCCATCACACCACGTCGCTTCGCTCGTCCCTTCCTTCGTCGCTTCGCTCGTCCCTCTTAATAACACCCCGGACTTGTGCCATCATGCCACCCACCCACCTTTACTTAGCTAGCGCTGCCGGGCCTCTCATGGGTTCGGTTCCTTCGCAGCTCTTTCATGGGTTCGATTTGGATGAGTCCCGTAAGACCCGACCGATGAACTGAGCTCCAATGCGCAAGTTTACGACGCTGCTCTAAACCCACCCGTAGCCCTGCATGGATAGGATTGGTCTTCATTCCGAGTTCACCGAGCTACGACCCGAGGAGCGAACACAGTGACGCAGCAGACCCAGTGACGCAGCAGCCCCAGTGACGCCACTCTGATCTTCATTCCATACCTGCCCACTAGCTTCTCCGTTAACCGCTCCTAGATCCGAGCTCCAACTTCGTAATCCAAGTAGGAGGGGCTGCCCTTTCAAAGCGTAGACTTTAGCTTGGCACCGTAGCTGCCCAAAGCAAGTCAAGGTAGGAGGGGCAAAGCTAAGCATCGCAGGTTTTATCGTAGTCTGTGCCTTGATCGCAGCTCGTTAATCAAGGAAGTCAAGCCTCTTTCTTTTACGTCACTGGGGCTTAATAAAGTACGCATACAAAGGATAGCAGGGAGACCCACTTGTCCTATGCCCCAGGGGTTCAATCTTCCATCACCTAATAAGAAGAGTGAAGCGAGATATAGTCGTCAAAGCCAAGTAAAGCCAATCCAAGTAGACCAAAGAATCGGAGACATAGGGGAGACCCGACGCATATAGGAGGGCCCCACACGAGGTTCTTCATTTTATTTTAGCCTAGAGCCTAATAACCTAGATAGAAGAATTAAGACATTGGTTTGGGCCAACAAGATGACTACAGAAATAAGACAAGAACATTGGTTTTCTTCATATAGCAGTTAAAGTAGTTATAAGGACTAGCTGTGAAAGTCATCATTACGAATGCCTAGGGAAAACTACTTCTGAAGTCAGAAAGTTTAGTCCAATATATATGCAAAACCTCATCAAGTCGGTTTATTAAAGGAGAACCACTTCAGATGTCAGAAAGTTCATTCTCATATAGCTGGCAAAGTTATAATAAAGAGAGAGCTATTATAAAGAACGTTCCTACTATAATATGCGTCATTATTCACCTGGGGAGTGCCGAACGAATGGGGAAATAGAATGAGATTAGTTGAGCGACCAGACCTAACTAGTCTTATTCCAGTCACGAGAACGAATGGGAGAAGTGCACCAACGACGGAAGCATGGACGCAGAAGAACTACAGACACTAGGAAGAACGACGGAAGCCAATATTCAAACGAAGTGCAGTTCCGCGACGTAAGATGAACTAGGAACGATGTGGAGCCGAACACTACCTTGAAGATGAAAACAAACGATGTGGAGCCGCCACACTTGATTAGCTTAGTATAGATCGCGCTCCCTTTATAATGCAGCTAGTGGGGGTGACGCATATAGTGGGAACGTTCTTTATTAATAATGCAATAAAAAAAAACTAATGCAAGGCTGATACTAACAAGTGAGACCTGACTACAATTACGTCTCGAGCAATCGTACTGCAGAAGAATTGAATTGAACTAATATAAGACTGACTTCCGGGCTGGTATGACAATGAAGCGCCACGGTATGTATTGTATTATAATAGAAGAAAGTAGGCTTAAGACCTGAGCTTATAGAATAGAAGAAAGTAGGCTTCTGACCTCAAGATACGACCCCACCTTGACTATAAAAAAACAGATGCAATGATTAAACTCACAAAGCCGATTGAATTGGAATTACGTCTCATCAAGAAGTACTGCATGATTAGGTAGCTTGAACGACTTCAATCAACGATCGGACTCATCAGAGGTTCGAATCCTGCCGCTCACCACTAGAATTCAGTAGTAAACCAACGGGAGCGCCTAAGCAGTCCTAAAGAGCGGTCTTAATTAAGTCGTAAAGCGACCAGCAAATCACGTACCAATCACGTACCAACGAGGAAGATGAACCTGGGATTGGTTCGCAACAGGTTCATTAGAGAGAGTGGGACGAGGAGGAATATTCGCGGGAGAACAACGAGTAAACTAGTGCCACTGAAAACTCCCATTGGTGGAACGAGGTCCATTGGTGGTGGAATTAATAGAGAACGACCACACCACTGAAACGACCACGAGACCACCCAACTAGCTGAATTCCTCGTGAGAAGAGGCTCGTCCAAGCTTCTTTCCTCCGGTACTTTCCGTTCCTCGTCTTTTCCTTTAATTAATTAATTGAATTGGGTTCGCTGCCGCGACTTTCCTTGAATCCGCTCTACTTGACTTGACTCGTCCAAGCGTTCTTTCCTTGAATTGGGGTCAGCAGCATGAAGCTCTCACTTAGCTTAGTTAGCTCCCTTTACGTCATTCCACTCTCACGACGCTTAGCTTTATTGGAGTCATTCCGCTCTCACGAGGCTTAGCTCTGCACGTCGTTATTCTTCTTTCGTCGAGGAACACTGTACGTCGTTATTCTTTCTTCGTCGAGGCACTTTACGTCGCTCGTAATGAACCTTCCTGGGCCCAATAAAGTTCTCGCGTTCCTCTTTTCATTTCAACATTTCTTTCATCGCGTTATAAGTATATGATGGTCTAGCTTTGCGGTCCAAGAAAGGTAGCACCAACCAGTCTTAACTAAAGAAAGAGGAGGAAAAGAGGAAAGAGGGGAGTAGAGTTGAGTTGGTTCATGAGCTTCATTCCGTAGAGGTGAGATCGCCTACCCCAAGCAAAGCAGGTGGAGGTGAGAAAGGGACAAGTGAATCTGCCACGCCTGTCAAGCAAGTGAATCTGCCACAACGCCCCTACTGCCAGTCCGTGATTAGATTGGTCGCTCACCTCTCTCTACTTCTCGCTTGGCACTCCTCTACTTTTCTACTCGTCCCTCGCTCATCAGAGCTACGACCCCACGTAGCGGTCAGAAGAGAATCAAGTAAGCTAGCCCTTTCTAAGCAGAGAAAGAGAATCACAAGTAAGCTAGACCTCTAAGCAGAGAATAAAGTAAGCTAGCCATCATTTTTCGTATTATACTCGGATGGGAATGTTAGATGGGGAATTATACTCGGATGGGGAATGGATGTCGCGTCGATAGCTAAGAGTAGTCTCGACCAAGTGGAAGCTAGAGTAGAGGAGTGGAAAGGCTAGAGGCAGCAGAGGATCCGTTATGAGCGAGGATGAAGATGGCATTGGATCAGAGTTAATGAGCGGGGCCAAGTGAGGGAGGCCTATTGTTCGGGATCCAATTCAGAGGGATTGGGATGGGAGTAGAAGTGTTCGTTCGAGTCGAGCAGTAGAAGAAGTGAAGTTGTTCGTTCCAGGTTGAAGCGTGAAAGCAGCGTTCAAAGCGTTCAAGCAGGGTAGAAGCGTCACGTTCAAGCGTTCACGCACGAGGAGGGGTAGAAGTGTTGCGTTCAGTATCATAAATCCATTCCTGATAAACTCGTAAGTAGTAGTCGTTCCTGCAGTAGTAGAGTGGCCCGCCCTAGTGGCATGGGAGGTCGGCATAGGAGCACCACGATGAAGCGGGCCCTGCTGGTGCTATTGGAGCAGCAGCTAGCCCGACAAGAGTGAAGAGACCCGATGCAGGAAGAGCACCACGATGAAGCTTAAAGAAGCCCGACAAGAGTGAAGAGACCCGATGCAGGAGTAGTAAGCCATCCCGTGCCAACCCGCCACGAGCTCTAACCAGCGGATAAAGAGTAATTGGGTTAGCCATCCCGTGCCAACCAGGCCCCCCGACCGGGCGGAATGAGAAAGACATCAGAACTTTCTGGAAAAAGAAAGAAGTGGGGCTCCCCTACCAACTATAACCATGATAGGACTCCATCATTACTTTATGGAAAGAAGTAGGGCACCTCCTCTACCAACTATAAAACCATGATAAGGACTCCACAAAACCATGATAAGGACTCCACCCTCATTGCCACCAGTCTCTTAGTAGCTACCTGAATGATTAGTAGCTACCTGAATGATGCAGGGAGATCCATGGAAAGGAAGAACTCATATAGCCCTCAGTCCAAGGAGAGAGCTTTACAACTGATTGATTCGTAACCAGAAGCTAAGACCTGCAAACTCAGCTGCTAGAGGAAAGGAACCGAAGCAACTACTCCATCCACTATGGGAGCACTTATAGAATCCTCCTTGAGATCGGCATAGCCACTCAATCCCACTTCACTTGTTAGTCGTACCACATGCTTGATCCAGTCTCTCCCTTCTTTGGTCGCCTGAAGAAGCAAGGTGGAATCGCTAATCTCCTCTACTATTCTAGACACCCTAACATGACCCTTCACAGCTAAGGATCTACTATCCGGGACCACTGCCTCTACTCTAGCTCTAGCTAGTACAATCAATTGCTATCTCGGTAGAGCACCAAGTTGGAGCGAGTGAAATTCCCCAACAAGAGTAAACCATTGCCAGCCCCAGTAAAGAGTAAACCATTGCCAGCGTACCCATACTCAGAACCTCATGCCCACATTCCACACACAGAGTAGATTAAGCTGTTGACCGCATTGAAAGAAAGTCGTCCAGTCAAGTAGATTCATATCAGAAAGTAGATTCATATCAGACCATCAAAAACTCATAGCCAAAGACGAGGAATCAAGCCTCAATTCCTACACGGGATTAGCACCAGATCCTATTTAGCACCAGATCCTATAAAATAAGATTAGCAAAAGAATAGCTGATTAGCAAAAGAATAGCTGATTAGCGCCAAGAAGTAGCATTGTCTACACGTCTAGAACACAAAGCTCTCAGACACTCTCCTATACTAGTGCCACGCTCTCACAAACGATAAGATCAGGCCAGGTCCATGGCGCTCTCACAAACGATAAGATCAGGCCCATGCTCTCACAAACGATAAGATCAGGCCCATGCTACGCTCCCTATTCAGACAATAAGTCTGGCTCGCTCCCTATTCTGTTCAGACAATAAGTCTGGCTCGCTCCTCATCAGACAATAAGTCTGGCTCGCTCCTCACTTCATTCTTCCCTTTCCCAACCCCATATATAATAGAAAGAAAGAGAGAATATAAAGAGTAGGTCGAAAGAAAGAAAGAGTAGGTCGATCGCACAGAGATAGCACCAGGTTCTGAGTTGAACAGATAGAAGCTCGTGATCGCAATTAGAACATCTTACTTGTAGTAGATGAGCAGAACCTAGTAGAGCCCGGTGGCTTCCTCGTGTGTCCACTTATTATAGGTTTATTGACCGCATTCCTACCCGAGATGCTACGCTCTACGGTTAGCTAGCATTCCCCCTTAGAAACTTTCTAGCATGTATAGATAAAGGATCTCATCCAGTCATCCAACTCATAGAAGCACACCCATACATACCCTAAATCCCTCATGCGCTAACTACCGCTCCTTACACTAGCGAAGGCCCGGACTCCCCATTTAAGTTCAGTTTACTACTACTCTACAGATCCAACGGAAGAAGAAGGGTCAGCCAGAGGCATAGAATAGCCCGCACATACTGGAAAAGCACTACTAGACGACTGGCACAGAGAGAGAGCCCTAGCAGAGCACTCCGTGAAAAAAGACCAAAGAGTGAAAGGACCCTCGGGAAAGAGAACTTCAAGCGAGAATGCCACTTGCTTAGGTCCTTCTTATTCTGTTCTGGTCTTGGACCGAGAGGAATGAGGCCTAGTCAGCCTAGCCCAAGGACTAGACTCTCTATACTTCCTATCTATTGTCAAGAGTGAACATCTGTTCGGGATCACTATTGTTCTATCTGTTCGAACGGATTCAAAGAAAGTCATTGAGTTGGCACTACTCCTTCATTCAAGAGCGGATCCGCTCCCGTTGGTCGCCCCTTCACAGAGACAGAGAGAAGGCCTCTTGGTATTCCTCCCTGGGCCTCCCGGATAAAGGAGAGAGTGAGCTAAGAACTCAATCCTTTGCCTGCTACTACTATATTATGAAGTAGCACTCCAGATCCGAACATCTGCTCTTACAGAGCCCCCGGCGAGCTACCTTTGACGGATTACGTGCTCAAGTTCCTGGCTGCTGACCCGCTTGCAATCCTCGGCTTACTTAATCCGGTTACTTATCTGTCTCTGAATTGATGGGGTGTCCTTCCCGCTCTCAGAGGTTAAGATCACAAAAAGGAAAAGGCACATGCCTGCTTCTAGGCCTAACCATTCCCCGTTATCCTTGGGAGCAGCAGCGAAAGGGGGCACCGTTACTGATCGTTATTCTTCTTCGGTGGGCTCTACTAGTACTCAAGATTCATTTAGAATGAATTCATTTATAGATCAAAAAAAAGAAGTTTGATATGGCATCAGGCGGTCTAGGATATTAAATTAAAGAGGCTTCCATGCCCTCCACCAAAGAACTCCGATAGGTATAGGTACCCTTCTTACAGAAAGGATAGGGATGAGACTCCCTAATCAAGTTTCCGACGTTGAAAGAAGTGCTAGTACTCCCCCGAGTTATGACCATAGCATAGGAGACGTCCTTAGGCACTATGAAGACTATACCGGTTAGGGGGGCCTCCTCTGAAAGACCAATAAGAGCTGAACCCTAGAATGAGGACCGGGCGGGCTAGACCCGGGCAATGGAGTTTGATTAGGCGCCAAGCATGAGCCATATGGGAGGACTCGGCTCAGAGGGTGCTTGAATGATACGCTTCTAGGTCTGGTTCGGTCCATAGATGAAAGAGAGGTGGTAGGCTAGGGGCGAGTCAAGTTATAGTATCAACGCATGAAGACAAAGATAATAGGTGGGGTTCTCCTAGCACACTGGAAGGAATCCCCCTTAGCGTGCAAAGCGAAAGCCGGACGGGACCACTCTGAAAGCGCGCTACACAAGAGGTGTATTCGAGGACAGCCGATAAAGGCATCCCACTACAGAAGAGGTTTCTACTAGCCCACTCCGGGCACCGTTTCGCTTAGTCTTACTCAGCAGGGGAGGCCGGGTCAGCAAGCTTATCCTCCGATCGGGACCTTAGCCCAGGGAATGAAACGGTTCCCTAGTGAATGGGACGGGATCACAGCAGAGAGGCTTCCATTATCCATCATGTACGCTGTCTCATGGGCACTAGACTCCAGCAGGGGAAAACATCCGATTAGGTGAAAGCCTACTTATATCTTTCTCTTCAGCGACATCAGACTTGTCAATCGTCCGATTAGTAGATAGCACCCGACCGGGAAAGATCTTTCGTTCCACCACGCAGTGAATGAAATAATTACGTGAAGTAGTAGATCCTTCGGCATCAGATTCTTCATTCAGTGGCAGAAGTTTTATCTTTTGCTGATTTAGCAACAGAAATGGTATCTGATACTGGTTCAGCTAAAGAAGTTCTTTGTATCAGCTACATAAATCGATCCCGAAACAGCGGATAAGGAAACATCAATCAGTCCCTTCCCGAAGCGGCATCAAGTACCACGGCATCTTGTTCAGCGGTAGCGGGTGATTCAACAACATAAACCGGTTCCGCGGCGGAAGCTGTATCATTTACGGCAGCCTACCTATAAGTATAAGTAAGGAGAGGAGACAGCAGATTCTTAGGAGATGGCCGATAGAAGACACAGTCGTCAGGAGACATAAGACGAGTAAGTGCCATCTTCCTCCGATAGAATAAAAAGAGAAGGAAAGGAAGATAGGCAACAGTCGCCTTGCCTCCTTCACGATTCAAATGCTCTTCCTTCTTTCGCTTGAGTAGTTTGAAATATCTTATTATAATAAATGAAGTGATGAAGCGAGTGAATCTGATTTTGGGTTGTAGGCCCATTTCGGTATCGTGCTAGTAAGGTAAGCGGCTAGGCAGCTTTTGAATGCGTCCCTGCTATCCTGAGAAAATTTATTCTTTCTCTTTCTTCGTTGAGAGCCTGACGAGTAAATGTGGATCGAGTTGGATCCGTAGCCTTTCTTAAGTTTTTTGCTTGATCCTTTCCTTTGTTTGGAACACTTCGTGTTTCCTCCCGGTTTAGTATAAGAGCTTTTCCGCATCAACCTAAGCCCGACTAGGTGAGAAGCAGTGTCAATTCGTTTATAATATCAGACCTTTCCGCCAATGCTTCTCCTTGACCGGGAATATGAATGAAGTTTGAGTTTCTTTTTGCCCTTGGATTGATCACTCACTGGACGAGCGTTTGTCTTTTACCAGTATCGGACCCAAGACCCACACTGCAAGCCTTGTACCCTACCACCTCCGCTATCAATGTCATCTGGCCCCCTAATTCCATAGCTCCTAGTGCTTCTGCCTGAGAGCAAGTGAGAATTAATTCTGTTTCATACCGGCCTCCTTCCTGCGAGCCAATTCAAAGGAGAAGGCCCCAAAACAAAGGTCTCAAGATCCGGTAGAACAGGTCCCAAAGCAAACAACAAAGCTGGATGGAAAGACAGATACCAAAAGCATAAGACGAAGCAATCAGTCTAGTTGGCTTCAGTCGACCAAAAGTGCTCTTTTTTGGCTTTTTCATAGCTAGAAAATTCCACTTTTCTATTGTCTCTGTGGAATAAGGCGCTCTTTGGTTTGGATTCAAGATATTACGGAAAGAGAAGTGCTTTGCCTTAGCACGGGCTAGATAGGGCACCAATCAATAGCAGCACACCTAGGCGAGGAAGAAAGCATTTCAGGCTCTACCACGAAAGGGTGGGTAGAGCAGAAGAGGAAGCATCCTCCAGACAAGGCAATTGGAAGAAATTCCCCGGGTCAGAAGTGAGATGCGTTTTCCTTCGAAAAAGCACTGCAACAAGAATAGCTCAGGCAAGGTTTCTCTCCCTTCTGCGGGATTACTTTCACCATCTCCACCCAAAGAGGGATAAGCAGACGCCGGATTATCCGCTTTCACCGTATTCTCTTCCGAAAGACCGGATTCTCGCCATCTCAGAAGGTCAGGTCAGAGGGAGTGGAGAGACAGAGGAACATCTTGATCAAAGGTGGGAAATCGGTTGTTAAGGAGCTTCTTGCACATGGGCATGGGTAAGGAAGTGATTTAGCAATAGATTTAGCAACCTTTAACCCCAAAGTGAGTGAATGGGCTAATAGGAGTAAGGTTTAGTGGAAAAAGAGTTTAAAGCTAACGGAATGCTTACCCTGTTAGAATATCCGTTGTTAAAGTTCTCGCTGCTCTTGGCCTTTTGAACTAAGACCGTCGGTTCCATTGGACTCAGATTTATATAGATCTATTACCGTGGAAAGTTCAACTTGCTAACCTATCGATTCAATAGCCTACGCCCTATCCCTAGATAGAGCTTTACCGGGTTCGGTTTACGATAATTAAGTAAAGGACGGGAGGGGAATAGAAGATCTACAGAAGCATAGTTGGCCGGACGAAGACTGCCCGGAGGAATTGAAGGAGAAAGACGTACTGCTCGACTGTTCTGGAAAACCTTCTCTACTTCTTTTCTTATAGTAAAGCAAGCTTCACTCGATGTCAGGAGAGAGGAAAGGGACTAAAGAGACTAAAAGGAAGATCAAGTTCCTGGGCTAGACCATTAGCGAAAGAATGGAAAGCTAAAGCGAGTCACACAATCAGTCCCATATCCATATACGATGGCGATGGTCTCTATCCATTGCGCATCAGAAGTCTGGAAGGCGGCGCCAAAACTAGGAGGATAAAGAGACTCCCTCAGGGATAGCGATATGATGACATTAGCCTAGCCCGAGTCAGTAGAAGAATCACTCAATGTCCAGATTATACGGATCCGAATCTCCAGCCATAGATAGAACTAAGCGTGCCTCTGGCATGAAGGTAGCATATCGAGCTAGTTCCCAATCCTACTACTTGAAATCTTGCCCAAAATCATTTCATTATATATATAACAAGGCGCTATAGGAGAAGAGTAGCGGTAGAGACTAGCGGAGTTGCGAAGAAAACACTTCTTTAAGAAAGGCTAGCGAGTCACCTTAAATCTATATCTTTCAAGGGCGGGAAAGAACAATAGCGCTCAGAGGGAGAGAATTCTTTCTATGTAGATTGAACTAAGCTAGGGTTTTTGGGGGGTAAAGAATCACCCTTATTCGTACTCTATCGCTCATGGAACAATAATCAATCTGGGTAGCGAAGATCTGTCCGAATAGAGAAATGCAGTTAGCAGTGAAAAACCAAAAAACGAAACTTGATTTCACGCATGAACTCTTGATAAATTAATAAATTCGAAGAAAAAGATCAACAGCAAGAGTAGAGGAGCCGAAGAAAGAAGAAAAAGATCAACAAAGCGATCATTCTCAACAGGCGTAAACAAATTAACTGATGGTGGCGGAGCCGGGCCTACTCAATAGTACGGGAAGTGACAACATAAGAATGAAAATTCAAACTAAATGAACCCGGCAAAAAAACACACAAGAAGCAAAGTCATAAATGAAGGAGTATAAATGGTATTTCCTTGCTCTAAGTTGGATTAGAATCAAATCCTTTTAATTAAATAGTAGGACTTGAGGCAGATTCAACTACTCCGTAAGGGGCCGCTACTTTCGCTACTATGACGATATACAGGGTACTTTGGAGGCTGGGCATGATGCCTTTCCATCGGATGGCAGAATTCCATCCAGGTTGTCATTTTATTGTAAATGTGATTTTGCAGATGCGGAACTTTTCATTCAAGTCTTCCTATTCCTAGCCTAGCAGAGAGGAAGCTACCCCCATTCGTTCCCTGGGTGATGGATAAAATGTTCGGATGTTCACAAGTGTTCGCCGTAAATAAAGCTCCCCCTTAGATTCCGGGATAGGAAAACTAGCAGGAAGGGTATTACGCTTCAAGATAAGTGGAACTCAAGCTTCCTTACTGACTTCTTTTATTACCCAATTCTACATAAGATGATGTAAAAGACTCAACGCTTCCTCCCCTTTCTGAAAGACTGTCCTACCCGAGGGTTAGTAGCTAGCGAACCCCCCAAACTAATTAGCATTCCTGCCTACCGCTACACGTGGGCGCAGGAAGCTATTTCAATCGGTTTCAAACCTAGCAAAGAGCGCAGAAGTGAGACGGATTCAATTACCTTGGATCCTCACCCTACATGCGTAAGAGGGCTCGCCCGTATGTAGTGAGCTGGTTCTGAGCCAAGCCCTTATTGCGAATCTGCCTCCGGGAAATAGTTATTATAGAGCATCCTCCTGTGACTCAAAGACTCAAATCCTTTGGTATTGACTGATAATAGGGTTAACGAGAGAATTCCTATTTCTTACCGCGGAGTGGGTACTCTAATCATTCAATTCTAAACCCTTTTGTTGTGGATTGAAATTTCACTATAAAAGTGTCTTTCTCGGCCTAGTGGCTTTGTGGGATTTGTGAACTCTTTCTCTTTTTTTTCTTACCTAGCTGGTGTAATTTGAAAACCCCTTTGCTCATAGGAATTATAGAAAGCTTTTTAGGATTGTTCCTAGGATGTAGAATCCTCTTCTTTTTGTTTTATCCTAGGTTTGCTTTTCCCTCCTCGAATCTCTCAAGAATAAGCTGGAGAGGAGAGATGGCATATAAGAAGTGGAACTCACTCGAATAGAGAGAGTGTAGGCTCACTCACAGGTCAGGGGCGAAGAGCTGCCCTTAATTTAGTAAGTTGGGGAAGGGGCGAAGAGCTGAACGAAGGGAAGGGGCGAAGCGAAGGGATAGATAAGGGAAAGATGAGTGGATGTCGCAAGACCTAGCATCGTGAATAAGCAAGACAGAGAAGCCGATAAGAGAGAGAGAGATGCTCATTGTGGTCTTTGACACGTGAGCTTCCATTCCCATACCCGGCCGGCCAGCAGTCAGGGAAGTGAGGGCAGAGAGAGGGCCTCAGAGGCTTTATCAGCGCGGATGGATTTTTTTCTTATTCTTTTCGGACCAATGGATAGGGAGATTCTCACTAGGGGTCTCGCTCAACTGACTTGAGAGCTCTTCAAGAGAAAGATCTGACACTGGAAGGTCCGGGAGTTGGGGTTAGACTGAATCCGCACCGCTGGTATCAAAGAAAGGGTGCGGGCGAGGTATGAGAAGGTCGCTCTGCCCTTATTTAAGTACGGAAGCTCGGTCAGCTGCTTTAGCTAAGTCTTCACCGGGAAACTACGCACTCCTACGGTTGCTTTATCATTGAATCCTTCTTGTCCCAAGACTTCCTTCCAGTCCTGACAGCTGCTCTTGCAATTCCCGACTACAGAAAGAGAGGATAAATGGCAGGCTTTACCATCGCTAGACTAAAACATGTTGTGGGCTTAAGGGAACAGCAGATACTACTTTCTTCTACTAATGGTAGGAAAATCCGGATCCTTCATCTTCGTATTATAGACTGGTCCAGCTCTTCTCTTAGGCAGAGTCATTGGATTCCGTGGGACAGTGAGGCAGAAGCATTCGATTCGGAATCTTCCTTGCCTGTCTCTTTTGAAAAGGGCCCCAGCCTTGCTTAGGCCCTAGGCTCTCTAACTCCCGAAATAGGTCTTGCTTGGCTAGGCTCTCTAACTCCCGAATAGGTCTTGCTTGCTTGGACAGAGAAATCCGCAAGGGACTCTCACCTGATTCTCCATCTCCTTAGTTTGGCAACTATTTCTACCTTTCCAGATGCTTCGCTAGTGTAATCGAATTCCTGTCCTCGCATGTAGTATCTCCTGGTCAAAGAAGAGAAAGAGCCTCGAACGAAGAGAAGCGACCAACCGGCCAGTGAAAAGGATGCAGAGCCATATGCTTCCATATTTGAAAGCTAATTGATCCTATATCAACGGTTGCCCTTTGAAAGCTAATTGATCCTATCTCAACGGTTGCCCCTTCCGGGCCTCACTTGAATATCAAATCTCGAAGCGCAGGCCTAAAAAGAATCTAAAGCTCTTTCTACATAAGAATCTTTATCACGCACTTACTCTTGATGTGCGATAGGGGGCTTATTAGACTCATTCCAGTTACGCTTCCACTCGCTCACAGAGATATTAATAAGATTCCGCCGATCGGCTAAAGCTTCAAGCTCAGAGTCTTCTTCCGTTGGTAGACGAAATACGCAGCTCTCGACCCTAGCAGAAGTCAGCCCGCCTAGCAGAAGTCAGCCTTTATACGAATTATAGTTGGTCCGGCAAGTCATACGCGAGTCTTGGCCCTATGCGCACAGAACAGATACTAAATAAACTTTAGGAAATAGTTCGACCGAGAAGTCTTATCCCAAATACACAGAGAGGTAGGCACGGGCACTATACACTTCATAGCACAGGCTGCATCAATCGTTGCAGCTATACTACCTGCATCACAAAGAGAGATGAGTAGCTTCCAGCCGCCTTTCACACAGAATCCATACACGGGCAATTCAGGACTTCCGGAACGATCCGGACTTAGCACACACAAGCTGGGGGTTTCCTAAAAAACGGAGAATTCCTTATAGGAAAGGGTTCGCGGGCACTACTGGCTTTCCCGTCTGAGACTCGGTAGTCGGGGAAGAGCTTAGGGACGACCTCGAGATAAGGGTTTCATGTTCGCTATCGGATTAGCGGCGCTTCTCTTGATCTTACCTTCTTCTAGTAAAGAGCATTAGAGGGAGAGATGAATCGCACCACTTAGAGGCTAGCCGAAGCAGTGAAAGAAGGGCGGGCCATAAGTCCTTCATTAAAGATCTGATCTGCTCCACCGCCTATAAATGTTCCACTTAAGCAAATCAGGCTAAGGGAAAGACTACATACTCCCCGAGGGAAAGGTAGACATGAACACGACCAGCACCAAAGAACTGGAACTGGAATGGAATATGAACACTCAATCCATAATTTGCTTTGCACGTCAAGTACTATATCAATAGAAAATAAGAGAGGTCCTCCGCGCGCACGTGTTCGCTCGTCGTTTCACTATCTGAAAACCTTATCTAGCATAGCCAATTAATTATATATAATGAAATGAATGACCAACCATGCTCGGAATAAGAACTCCTGGCAGATGGCAGAACAACTTAATGGCTACGATATAGTGCTGAATCGGCGGCTAATGTGGACGGGTTAAATTCCTTATCCAAAGGTTCAAGCGGGGCGAACAAAGAACACCGAAGCACCTCCTAAAGAACCGAACAGGGACAGAGAGAAAGAGAAGAACTCACCACATTATAATAGTGGTCGGCAATATCCGTCGGCAGAGAGGTCGGCACCGTCAGAGCGAGGCATAGCTGTGATTCAGTTCGTCGTCTCGAGGAGATAGATTCCATCAAGACCCTTAACGGAGCCTGAGACTTGAACTATTAGCTCAGCTAGCTTACCCCTTGCTAGAATCTCAACAACCTGTTGATTCCATCCATACAAGGACATGAGTTATTACTCCAGTAGTCGGGAATCTTCTTCACTATCACTTGCACCTCCTTCAAAGCTAGTAGATTCTACTGACCTGCTGCCCCACCCTCTGACACGGGCTAATAGAGAACCAAAGGCAAGGGTAGATTGAACGGATCAAGAGCCTGAGACTCCGATTCGGCAGAAAGATTGAATGTCCGATCTAAAGCTACTTAAGAATAGAAATGCCATCACTTGGTCGGGCACTCGCGGACCGTAGAGCCAAGATACGCAAAACGGTACCAGACTTTAAGAAGCCTCTTTGTCCAAGCAAGATCTTGAAAGAACCTCCCTCAAGCCCATTCGGTAGTCTCTCCCAGAAAAAGAGAGAGAGATTTAGCTCCGAAGGGGTCTCAGTCTAGAGCAAGGATCACTTCCTCACTAGCCAGCTCAGCATCTAGATCGCGGTACAGATCTTTTCAAGGCTCAATTTTTTTTCCACTGAACCATCTGAAGAACCATAACCCAGATCAAGAAAAAGAACTCAGGGAAGCAGACAGCAAGCAAAGAGTCTTAGCAGCGGGAAGCGAGAGCGGGACTCACATTAAGAGCTAAGCATACGCATAATCAATGAATTAGACAATGAGAACCGGACCGGGGACCATTAGGATTCTCTGACCCTTCTTAGTCAAGCTACTACGCATCACAGGTCGAAATAAAGCTCCTTCAATCCAAGATCGGTAAGTTGAGTACGCCCGGTCTCGCGGATTGGCATGTAGGTCGCCCATCTCATCTCTATTATAGACATTCACTTAAGAGTTCAACCTTGAATTAGCAGGTAGGTAAGAAAGACCCATAAAAAAGTAGTATCCGCGCTTAGAGAGGTTTTCTACAAGAGGTATTCCAACTGGAACGAACTACACGGGGTTAGCTGAATGCTTCCACTTACTTCTACTTACTCTGCTCCGTTCAAAGTATCGGGGATGAAGATAAGATCGGAAAGGTCAAGGGAGCCGCAGGAGGCAGATAGAAAATTTTTAGAGAACTAGCTCCGCATCCGCGAAAGGTCCACCTATAGTTCGGGCTAGGGAATCACTGACTGACTTGACAGAGACACGGGTTCAGACAATAAAGTAAATGAGGCCTTTAGCTACAATGGGTCTCCACAGATATAAGCTCAGAAATGCATATAAACAATATGCTCTTCCATGCATCAACTAAACTCATCCGTACCGTACTCTTAGTAGTGGAAAGAAGAGAAAATAATAGAGACAGTGCCGAAAGAGCCCTCTCGTCTCGCAGTAGCTACTCTACTTTGGGGAAGTGCGAGTCCAGCTTCGTTCGGACAGATGCCATAACCTAGAACTTGACCCATAGGAAGTACAATGATTCCCTATACTCCTTATCCAGGTTTAATCAGACTCTAGATCTTCCATTATAAGTACACCCAGAAGAGGCCTACGAGTTAGCATATAGGTAGGTCCCATGTGGACCGGGACTCACTGATCAGAGATATGGGCATATCCAACTTTCCCAATACGAACTAAGAAAGAGATCACTCCCGGGAAAAGCAACTAAAGACTCGGGAAAGCCACAAGACAATGCTACGGTTGAGCAAGAAAGGTCAAGAACTCTCAGTTGGCCCAGCTCCTTATCTCCGAATAGCAATCAACTAAGCATCTCCTATGATAAAAGCAGTACTCAATATGTGGTTGGTGAGCTCCAACCCGACACCGGGACATTAAGGAATGAATCGGTCATCATAGAGGACAGCAGCTAGGCTAACTCCAACTGGGGAAGAGCCTAATCCTTCGGATGGTATTCTTGGAAGAATTCTAATTCAGAATCTACATGGCACTCTTCTAATATCTTACTTCTTGTGCCGACTGAGAATCTTTTGCTATTGGCTATCCTCCTTCAATATAGAAGACTCTTCTTTAGAATGGGCCCTCGGTTCCGCCTATCTTACTTTGAGTCAGAGTTCACTGAGCTCTACAGTTGACTGACTTAGCCTCATAAGACAGAAAGTACTTGAGACTTGAAAGTAGCCTTGACCGACCCTACGAGGCAGCACTGAAAGAAGAGTTCAGACAGATAAATCAAACCCGACCAGAAAGAGACAGAGACCTGAATTGAAGCAGCAGGCACTAGCACTATAGCAGCAGGCACTAGCACCACTATAGTTATAGCAGTAGGCAGTAGCACCTTCTTTATAGATAAGGAGAGAGATATGAGCCCATTCTCATTAGGATTAGGCATTGACAGATATGGGCCTAGTCATCATGCATTGGCAGATATGAGCCTAGTTGCATTGGTCCTGAAGGGAGATCACTCAAGTTTCAAGAGAAAGGGACTCTTCTGAATAGAAGGGGATCAGGCTTAAAATGGTATAGATAAGATACGGGTCCGCTCTCCTTCTTTAGCTTTAGCATCCGGACGCTAACCCTCCCTTGTAAAACTACCCAGGCTGAGCTTAGGAATCAACAGATCATCTTACGCATAAGAAGACACTGTCATAGACAACAGGCAGGCTTCTCTCATTGGCAGGCTCTTACACACCAACTTAGCATAAGAAAGTGATCACAGGTTTAGGTACGGTGACGTCGAAGCACTTTCACGCTAAAGAGACATCAGTCCACACCACAGACTCTTAGAGTGTGATAGGGCAAGCAAGAGAAGAGAGAGGAGACGGACTACCAAGCTTTTAGTATAGTAGATGGGCTAAACTTTTTAGTCGACTTCGGAGGGCTCTACGTCTTATCTTAGTAGACCTAAACTTCCCCGAACAGAGCTAAGATAAGAGCTAAGATAGTGATCTCGGATTTGAAGGTGCGCGAGATATATACGACGACGCGGAGAGCAGCATTTGTCTCGAAATGAGTCTCAGCCATGCTACAGGTAGGGAGCTTGATCAAAACGCGCTAACGAAGAAGGGGAAGGGAAAAGATGAAAGTGATCATTAAAAGAGTTCAAGTCTTCTGCGTACTGAGAGGATGAAATAGTCAGAGTGTTAACCGCTAACTTAGCGGTCTTCGGTCTCACTCTGAAGAAGGTCGACAGATGGAGGAGCGAAGGACAGTGACGCCATAGCATAGCATGCCGACTTCTATCTGTATTGGACCTACGCGGACAGTGCCTACTTCTATCAGCCGCGTTACGTGTCACTGTCGTTCGCACCTAGCTCTCAGCCTAGCACTTCAGCTTCTAGCCTGCTGATCCAGATTGTGATTTAAGTTAAGAGTGGAGAGACTTCGTTCCGAACCTCGACATCTAAGGGTCGCACTAGCCCAGACTTCTCGGTCCTAGCTCTCATAGTCCTTGCATTGCAAAAACGTCAATGCTTCTTATCACTGCGCTGTCTAAAGTTCCTGCCATCAAAGCGCTTATTAGGGCGGCTACGATGCTTTCAACTTTCTCCGACCACCGAAGATGGAGAGCGTAGAGAGTTCCTTTCGTAGATAGTGAATGGAGCCGAAATAGGATCGTTAAAGAGTTCAGCAAATTTTCTTTCTTCCACTGCACCTGGGAAGTAGCATTTACACCCGGAAGTATCGAAGGGTTGGAACTGGACCAAGTAGAGTGCAGGACCAGAGAGTGCTACCTATTCCTTATCTCCAATTGGAAGTGGACCGGGTTCCCTTGTATACCGCATGTAGAAGCTTCCCCAGTCTCTACTGGTAGATTTATCATCGCAATCTCATATAAGGATAGAACGAAGACAATCCGAACGACTATCGTAAGAAAGCTCGACCGTTCATTTTCTCATTTGAGGTTTTGAGCTTAACTGAATTTGAAGATCATTCTTAATTCAATTAGCCATATCTATTCAGTTTATCATTATTTGAGCTTAACTGAATTTGAAGATCATTATGAATTCAATTAGCATAAGGGGATCTTAGAGTATAGTCGTAAATATCCTTTGGGGCCCTTCATTCACGACTTGCTTGAGGGCAGAAGGGAGAGACCGATAGGGTTCTGGAGATTTAGGACACGAGGTTGGTTCTATTGACGAGGTCCCAAGCAAAGAAGCTCAGGAAAAGGACGTTGACAGGCAACCTTCTGTGGAAGACAAGGGTATCAAAGATAGGCTCGACCAAC
>JBBPFP010000077.1:2600059-2618649 GCA_037974795.1 Kaempferia galanga
CTATTTGCGTGACAGAAAGAAAAGAGGAGAAGCGTCAGTTCATTAGGATGAGAAGAAGATGCTATTTGCGTGACAGACCTTTCTTTAAATACTTGCAGGTCAAGAAGCTATGGCTAAACAAATGGGAGGAGTCTCACTAAAAGGTGAAGAGGAAGCGCTCTACACCAACAAAAAGAAAGGCAACTTCAAACAGCACACTGGTGGTGGATCTAAAAAAGATGGCGACAAAGTGAAAAACTATCATGGAAATGGAAGCTCTCGTCCAGGGGGAGCCTCGAAGAATTATAGTGATCGTAGAAAGTTTGTTGGCGAGTGCTACAATTGTGGAAAGGTGGGCCACATGGCAAAAGATTCTTGGTCCAAGAATAAGTTTGTTCAAAGCAGCTACGTCCAATTCTAAAGAAAATAGCGACGATGATTGGGATGCTGAAGCTTTGATGGCTATGGAGGAAAAACACTTGGTTTTCACAACAACACCAGAACAGATTGACTACAAAAATGATTGGATCGTGGATTCAGGCTGCTCAAATCATATGACGGGTGACAAAGAAAAGTTGCAAAACTTATCTGAATATAAGGGAGCTCGTATGGTGGTTACAGCCGACAACTCAAGGTTACCAATAGCTCATATTGGTAAGACGGTAATTACGCCTCGATATAATTCTAACCAAGTGCCTCTTCAAGATGTCTATCATGTCCCAGGAATGAAGAAGAATTTACTGTCTGTGGCTCAATTAACATCTTCAGGTCATTATGTTTTATTTGGTCCTGAAAATGTAAAGGTATATCGAAACCTCAAAATTTCAGAAACACCAACAATGGAGGGGCAACGATTAGAGTCGCTCTACGTGATGTCAGCAGAGTCTGCATATATAGACAAGACAAGGAAAAGTGAGACAGCAGCTATATGGCACATGCGGTTAGGTCATGTTAACTATTCCAAGTTAAACATGATGATGAAGAAGTTTATGCTCAAGGGACTTCCTCAACTAGACATACGAACAGACACGGTATGTACGGGATGTCAGTATGGTAAAGCACACCAATTACCATATCAGGAGTCAAACTTTAAAGCAAAGGAACCATTAGAGTTAGTTCACTCTGATGTATTCGGGCCTGTTAAGCAACCATCAATTGGTGGTATGCGGTATATGGTGACATTCATTGATGATTTATCAAGGTATGTGTGGATTTTATTCATGAAAGACAAATCTGATACCTTCTCAATGTTTAAAGAGTTCAAGCAGTCAGTTGAAGGAGAATTGGGAAAAAAGATATGTTGCTTACGCACAGACAACGGAGGAGAATATAGCTCAAGATAATTCTCCCCATACTTAAGAGAAAATCGAATATACCATCAATACACATGTGCCAACACACCACAGCAGAATGGTGTAGCAGAAAGAAAGAACCGACATCTTGAATAAATTAGTGGGAGTATGCTGAATTACAAGAATCTACCTGGACGATTTTGGGCTGAAGCAATGAGGACTGCTGCTTTTATCATCAACAAACTTCCTCAACCAAGGTTAGAATTCGTTTCACCCTTTGAGAAGTTATGGAACGGAAAACCTACAGTTAGCTACTTTCGAGTATTTGGATGTGTATGTTATGTATTTCTTCCTGATCATTTACGAAGCAAGTTTGACAAGAAAGCTATTAGATGTATCTTTGTGGGATACGATAACCAGAGAAAGGGGTGGAAATGTTGTGATCCAACAAGTGAAAGATGTTACACTTCACGAGATGTAGTGTTTGATGAAGCATCTTCTTGGTGGACCTCAGAGAAGGAGGTGTTGCCAGAATCTAAAGACCTTGAAGATAAAGTACAACAAAAGATGGAGGAGCATATAGTTCAACTTCAATCAGGTTCAGATGAATCAGGAGATCCACATGACAATAATGTAGAGCAAAGAGTGGCTCAGAGTCCTTGGCGAACCGGCATATATCAACATCCAAATTCAGAAGAGAGGCCTAGTGAAATGGAAGAATGAACTCCACTGTCTCAACTCCGAAGGTCAACAAGAACACGAAGGCCAAATAAAAAATATGCAAATGCGGCCATAGTTGAAGAAGCAGTAGAGCCTGAGACGTTTGAAGAAGCATCACAAAGCTCTGAGTGGATGGCAGCTATGAAAGAAGAGATTGATGCACTGCAGCAAAATCAGACTTGGGATCTCATACCAAAACCAAGAGATGTGAAACCAATTTATTGCAAATGGGTTTACAAAATAAAGCGTCGTCCAGATGGGTCAATCGAGAGGTATAAGGCACGATTGGTAGCTCGTGGCTTCTCTCAACAGTACGGACTCGACTATGATGAAACGTTTAGTCCGGTGGCAAAACTTACAACTGTACGAGTCTTACTTGCACTTGCAACCAACAAAGACTGGAATCTGTGGCAAATGGATGTGAAGAATGCCTTTCTTCATGGAGAATTGGATCGATAAATTCATATGATCCAACCAATAGGTTTTCAGAACCAACATCATCCTGAATATGTGTGTAAGCTGCGGAAAGCGCTCTACGGATTGAAACAAGCACCCAGGGCGTGGTATGGTAAGATTGCTGAATTCCTATCTCAAAGTGGTTATTTAGTAACATCTGCAGATTCTAGCCTATTTGTCAAATCAAATGAAGGAAAGCTAGCTATCGTGCTTGTATATGTTGATGACTTAGTCATAACCGGTGATGATAAACCAGAAATTCTTCAGACGAAGGAGAATTTATCAGTCCGATTTAAAATGAAAGAACTTGGACAACTCAAGCACTTTCTTGGTTTAGAGATTGATCGCACACAAAAAGGAAGATTTATCTGTCAACTACTCCAAAGACTGGTTCGGAATGCTCGACTGCAAACCAATCTCGACACCTATGGAACCAAGTTGAAGAATGTGTGCACATCAAGGGAGAACTTGAGAAGATACAACTATGTATCAACAATTGGTAGGCAGTCTCATCTACTTAACATTAACTCGACCTGATATTTCTTATGCAGTCAGTGTAATAAGTCGGTACATGCAAAATCCAATGAAGCCTCATTTGGAAGCAGTTAGAAGAATACTAAGATATGTGAAGAGCACAATTTCTTATGGTCTTTATTATAAAACAATTGGAGACTGTAAGTTAGTTGGTTACTGTGATGCTCACTATGCAGGAGATCATGACACCAGAAGGTCAACAACTGGTTACATATTTAAGCTTGGTTCTGGAACAATCTCTTGGTGCAGCAAGAGACAACCAACTGTATCATTATCAAGCACTGAAGCTGAGTATCGAGCAGCAGCAATGGCAGCTCAAGAAAGCACATGGTTGATTCAACTATTGAATAACCTACATCAACCAGTAGATTATGCAGTTCCAATGTATTGTGACAATCAATCAGCAATTCGTTTGGCGGAAAATCCGATCTTTCATGCAAGAACTAAACATGTCGAAGTGCATTACCATTTTATCAGAGAATAAGTTCTCCAAGAATAAATTGAGATGAGACAAATCAATACAGATGATCAAGTCGCAGATTTGTTCACAAAAAGCTTGAGCGCCAGCAAATTCAAAAGGTTTCGTGATCAACTCGGCACAGTACAAAGGGTTGGTGTTGAGGGGGAGTGTTGAAGATAAACACCAACCCATCTACGGATAAGGATAAGATTAGATTCTTTATTTATTTATTTTTCTAATGGATAAAGATTAAGAGTGAGGGTGAGGGAAGGGATCCCCAGCAACATAGTTCCGTTCCTTACTTAATTAAGGTTTTCCGGGAAAGCAGTCTACTTCATCTAATCTACTGCAGCAACTCTTTCACTCGGAGCTTACTCTTACTCTCTTAAATCTTTCAAGGAGATCTCTATATCTATAAATGAACTGCCATTCGAGGAATCAGACTTCGCTTTGCTCCTTACAGCCTACATAAAATCGTTTTTTCATTTCAAGCTAAAGCACTCGAGCGTTGAAAAGGCTATCCCCATACCGCTTGAAACTGAAGATATGCCTTTGATCTCTTAGCAGCATAGCTTTCAAGAGTGTTTTATCTTCCCCCGATCCCTGGTAGTTGAATGATGGAACTGACTTAGAGCTAAATCCCTGGTAGTTGAATGATGGAACTGACTTAGAGCTAAATACCTCCTGGTAGAGAGTTTAAGGATGGCACTTACTTAGAGCTAAATACCTCCTGGTAGAGAGTTTAAGGATGGAAGGGGGAGAGACAAATGCAAGCAGCTAAGACATACGCTAGGGTAGGGCACAGAAAGATAACAGCTTAGAGAGGAACGAAAGAGACAGCCAAATGAACAGCAGCAGCAAACACAGATGCTAGGGTAGGTCACCAGCTTAAGAACATGAGCCAAAGCCCTCCGCTACGAACCCTTCAAAGATGCCCTCAACGGAAACAGGATCAGTAGTAGGATTGAATCAGAGGAGTTCATCCAGGGTATAGAAATAGAGCTAAATGCCTCGGAGAGAGCAGAATGAAGAGCTGCAAAGGAAAGAGGCTTTTGGAGTTGAGTTCTTAAGAGTTGTAGAAAGGGGATTTTACTTGAGTATTTAAGGAGATAGGAATAGATGTAACTATAGAGTAGAGTAAGCATCCAAGCCTTCAATAGAGTTAGCCCAGTGCTTGGAGCTGAGCCAAGTGCTTTGAGCTGAGCCCAGTGCTTGGAGTTATAGAGTAGTTAACCTTCCTCAAGAAAGGATTACAGGTAGGGGCACCTTCAATACAGTTAGCCGAGGGCTATGAGTTTACCAGTAGGGAACCTTCTTAAAGAAAGGATGCAAGGTAGGGGCACCTTCAAAATACAGTTATAGAGTTCATGAGTTAGCCGAGTAGGGAACCTTACTCCAGAAAGGAAAGGATGCAAGGTAGCCTTCAATAGAGTTGTACAAGGGGTAACCCAAGAGTAGAGTATTGGTATTCCCAAGAGTGGAGTATTGGTATTGGTATTTAGGTATTCCTATAAGAGGAGTGAACCTTCGTATTCCTATCCGAGGAGTGAACGAACCTTACTCAAGACAGGAAAGGATAGCTCTTGAAAGAGGAGAGTCACCTTCGAAAGGTATTTATGCTCCGGGGACGAGCAAAGCGACCTGGGACGCGGCGGATGGGACGAGAGCAAAGCGACGTGCGACGGCCAGGGACGAGCGATCATTATAGCTTAGTGTTCAGTAAGGAAGGTTAGAGCGATAGCAACGTGTGACTAGTAAAGAGAGATCTTCCGTAGAGTTTTTCATAGAGTCAATGGTGTACCATGCCCCACTTAGATATTTGGCGCCTGAAATTACTAACTGGCGCTGCCTGCCCCTCCCCCACCTATTGTAAGTAATACGCGACGCCTGTCCGCTGCTGAGCGATTATTATTATAGCGACGTTGAGACGGGTTCGACCAGAGGGTTAGAGGCAAAAAAGAGAGAATTTCGTAGTGTTTTTCATAGAGTAAATGGCCATTCATTATATCTGGGTCAATGGGACACCATGAACTTATAAATATGTAATCAAGGCAACAGTCGTGAATGGCTTTATTCAAAACGTAGAAAGATCTTATGCAGCGATAGCGACGTGGCCCACACCCAGACTCTGACTTCAATGGTGCAGCGTTGGTGCAGCGTTCTCTTTTCCTTCTGCCCAGCGTACCGAAAACAACGTTAGACTTGCATGTGTTAAGCATTGAGATAATTCGCACTTTCGTGAACGAATTAGCTTTCACTCGAGATAGGATTTGTAGAAGCTGGGATTGGTGGCCGAGGCAGCTTATGCACGATGCTTGTCGCCCCAAGCCGAGGTCCCGCTCCTACTTTATCCATACCGGCGAATGAAATTTTTGAATGAAATTCACTAAGGTGATTCTACTCAACTCTTTAAACCATTCAAATTTTTTCAATAAACCAGATAGACTTTTAACGTAAAGCGCAACTCCATCAAACGAAAATAAGTAAAAAAGAGATCTTCCTATGAGTTTTTCATAGAGTAAATTACGACGAGTCAATGGTACACCATAACTTATATTAATATTGATTGGGGTAGGTATGCCTGCTATCGACCTGTTGCTACCTGCCCGTTGCTGTTGCTGCAGGGCCATATGTTCTTTTCACTATATACTGTAATCTGCTAGAGTCGAGAAGTTATCAATAAGTTGAACTATTTCACTTAACTTATATATATGGCTTTTTCGCCTAAAGTTCATTTCCAAATTAAGACAATGGCCATAAGTTGAACGCATCCAAAATGGAAAAAAACACTTTCTCAACAGGAGGGCACAACAAAACTGCCCTGACGATCTAGTATATAGTTGAGGTAGATCTTTCGTAGTTTTGAATAAAACATTGATTTCAATGAATATATGAGACTCACTATCTCATTTGAGAAAAAAATCACTATCTGCTTAATGCTTCACACATGCAACTCGAACTGTTCAAAACTCAAACTCATCTGCTTCCTTTCCCGAGTTAGGCATTCAGAATTTAGTTTAAGTTAGATTCTTGTTCTTTGTTTGCCATTACGTCTGCAATCGTACTCATTTCTACATTTAGAAATCCAACCTTATCAGAGAGGGGCCCCATTACCTTAAAAGGTAGGAGCTGAGACGCGTGCACAATAGAATGGGACTGGGAATAGTGGAATGGAAGTCGAACCAAATTAACGTTATTAATGAATGACGATGCATGAGAAAAGACCGTAGAAGTCAAAAAAGTCATTTCTACAACCGGGGTCCTTTATCGATTAAGTCGAGGGCCGACTACAACATGGAGGCAGCGCCATAACCGTAATAGAGGGAGATTGTAGACCCGATAGGGCCGACGAAGGAAGCATCGACCGTAAGGGAGAACCGTAGACCCGATAGGGTATCCCCGATAGGCTCGACTGAAAGGTAAGAGTAAATGGCCGTCAGCCATGTTAGCAATTACTGTAATCTGCTTGGGGCGGAGAGCTGAACGTAAGGGAAGTGGCGACTGAAAGGAGAGGGGCGACTGTAGAGGAGAGGAGGAAATCCGCTTTACTAATTGATGAAACATTTTTTGATGACAGCCGAAAGATGAGAAATTCCAATTATGTGAGGCTTGAGGCTGTGCTGAGGAGTATGCAACGTACTCTCCCCATTGCAAACACAGCGGTATCGGGTGTAAATGCACCCGCTCAGATATTGCACTCGACGGCTGACCCCACTTCATCCCGCAAAGCTAGGGCACCAGGCGACTGAACCAGCTATTGGTTGGCTCTAATTATACGCAGAGAACGAGAGAACTCCTCTATCCTCACCCACACCCGAAGAGAACGACCCAAACCCACACCCGAAGAAAACGAACCAAACCCACAACCGAAGAGAAGAAACCAAACCCAAACCGCAGATAACCCTATGAAAATCAAATAAATAACGAAGAGGGAGAGCAAAGGGGAAAGGAAAGAAGTGAAAGGAAAGAAGTGAAAGGAAAGAGGTGAGAGGGAGAGCAAAGGGGAAAGGAAAGAGGTGCAAGGAAAGAGGTTCAGGGAATTAAAAAATTAATCATAAGGCTTCCCACCATTCATAAATCACGATGCGCGAGAAAACATGGCCTAAGCTAGACTCTTTATTTGATAGAGTAAAGGGGCAAATCATTGACACCCAAGACGGAGATAAACAAACAAACCAATGTTGGCGGGTCTAGGACGAGGGTCCTTCATTCCAGTGCGCCACAATGGTTACATTTACCCTGCGTCACTATTAAGTGCAAAAGATAAATACTGATGAACAGCACTTTTCTCACAGCACTTATCCAACGCGTCTTATATAAAGAAGAAACTAAGCGAGGACGAGCGAGGGCTAGGATGAACTCGTCTTGGCACCAACTTTTTGGTTCAGATTGAATGCGGATTAAGCAGCGCCTAATCTAGTATATTAATAGTATCACTCGATGGAAAGACCAGATAGATCGTAGCACATGTTCGGCGAGCAACCACCAGATAGATCCTAGATTAATAAGCTTGCAACTTCGTTCAAATACGGATTTTATTCACCTGCCTACCCTTCTCTTTTTCAAGTCTCAAAGGTTCTTCGTGTGGAGGGTACTTTTTAGGGAGGTAGGTATAGTGGAATCTACGAACTCACCACTCACTCATTCGACGCTTTACAACTTCTTCTTCTACGCTATTGAATCTCTTTCTCCCTTTTCTTAGTCACCTTTCGGACTTGACTCAATGTTGAGAGTCAATGAAAGATAGGAAACTTGCCTAGGAATGGAGTCAAGTGTTGCCAAGGGATAAGCCCTTCTCTCTTCAAATAAATCCTTACATATCGGGGTTGGCCCGGACAGAAAGAGGATCCAAACTTATACTTTTGCACACCCTGCAATGAAAGATTTCTTACTTGAAAGAGCTCCTTCGATAAGAAAAGAGAATCCCGGATAATATTAGTGACTTTCTTGCTTGCTATGTCAACGCCACAGGAACAATTTCATCCTGGGAATCAACCCATCGAAGTAAATAGGCAGCAAATGAATCAACAGGAGAACTTCATGAAGAATGAATTCAGCCATGGATGCTTAGCGGGGATCCTCATACATGGTGAATAAGAAAATGCCAATTGAAATGAAATCTTTCAGATAAATCAATGAAATTTAGGAGGAATCAATGAAAGGACATAAATTCCAATCCTGGATTTGAGAATTGAGAGAAATATTGAGAGAGATCAAGAATTCTCACTATTTCAACGATTCATGGACCCGGGGCCCAAGTAATTCTAAGTTGGGGTCACTTTTTTTCTTCACGTACACGACATAACTGATATTAGCTTTTTGCAAGGCATGAATTCGTACAGCGTAATCCAGCTGATCAATCAAAGTAGATACCTTCACTCGCTCAAATATATATAATAGGCACTCGCTGGAAATGTTTTGACTTATCTTTAAAGCACTAGGAAATGAAAGAATGAAGCCGCTTCCTTGCTTGGAAAGTCGATCTTTGATGATCAAATAAAGAAAGAATATCATAAGTCAATCTCTATGCTCTATGTTCTGACTCAATAGATCCTTGATATGCTAAATTCCACGACCGAGAGAAAAAGGGACGAGCCTATCTGGTCGATATCCTTCAGCTTTTGCTGAATTCTCTCTTCGGCCGTTTCGGGATGAATCCTAAAAGTGACGTAACGGAAATATGCGATTTTACAAGATACAATGAGCTCCTCTGCTTTGGATTCTCTAAATCCTTCGCTAAGGTTACAACTTACTTAAAGAGTTGCTCGCAACTCTTATGCGAGCAATACTTAAAGGAAGAACCAATTCCGATAATGAGGAAATACTCACAGCAGAATCATTAGACCTATCAAAAGAACGATCAAAACAACAACTTTTAGGCACTCAAAAGGAAGACTTAAAACTAAAAAAGACTATGGCTAATAGAAAGGATACACTACTACCGCTAACGCTGTGAAGGACAAGAGAGCTACTAATGCTATAGAGGCTAGATACTACGTAGAGGCTATAGACAGGGAAACCAAGGGAGCTAGGGCTGCTATAGAGGCCACTTAGCTGCTTACTCGCTAGAGTATAGACTAGGGATACGGGGATTCCTGAAGACACGGGGGATACGACTCTTGTTGATGAGGAAAGGACTTAGGAGAGAGCAGTCACGGGGGAGACTCTTCCTACTGGTGAGGCTTTAGAGTCCACGGGTCTAAGAGGGCCTAGGGGGACGCTTAGAGGGGATTCGACTTTGGAGTTGATCCTTAACCTTTACAGTTGCACTCAGGGTAATAAAGCTCTTCTGCTTTGGATTGAATATCCTTTGCTACGGTTGCGACTTAGGAAAAGAGTATAGAGCAACTCGTTGCGAGCAATACAAACATAAGTCATAAAGAGAGGAAAGAAAGACTTATCACCACCAGACTTTGAAGCTGGGTTTGAAGCTTTGGAAGCTTAAGAAGCTCTAGTACATTTAGTAGAGATCTTTGGAGTAGCTGACCGTGAAGCTCTTTTAGTTACTGTTCTTGCTCCTACTACTGATGCTATTCTTACCACGGGGACTGCTCTTACTGAGTACAAGGACAGGAGGGCTACTACTAGTGTGCAGTTGCTATTGAGAGTAGGGATGCTGCTGCTTTTGAGTATTCCACTGGTGCGACTGTTGCTGGTAAGGACAGGAGGGCTACGGCTGTTACTGAGCACATTGGGGCTGCTATTCGAGTTACTAGAGTGACGGCTGTGGAGGAAACGAGTTCATACTTAGGAACACACTGAGGAGGGATAAAGGAAAGCACCAGGGGGATGACACTTTGAAGTTGATACGGGGGTAGGAGTTGAGACGAGGCACCTTTGCAGGAGGGCGGGAGCTCCGCACCTTTGAAGTTGGTACTGAAGTACGTACACAATTAACTAAAATACTTGCACACGCACGCCTCACCCAAAATTATATACCTTAGTTGGACTTTTGCGAGCAACTAAGATAGGAGGAATAAATAGAAGAACTAAAGAATACTCCGTTGCGAGCAAAGGAATACATAAGTCACAAATTATACGAAGTAAAGACATACTCACACCATCAGAATTAGAACCATCACTTAAAACTGCAAATCCAACTTTAAAAGCTGCTTCGGAGGCTGCTTTGGAAAAGGGACTACTGGTACCACTCTTCCTAGGGTAGGGAGAGCTAGGCATACTAGGGAAGCTACTGTGATGACTATTGAAGCGGCTGGTGAAGCTGATGGGGCTGACTTCAGAGTTCCTACTGGAGCTGAGGACACTATTCTGATGCTTTCGAGGAAAGGGGAGATACTGAGTTGATGATCTTGAGGCTTGCAAGTCTTAGACTTTAGAGAGCTAGTGACGGGAGCCAGGGCGGCGGATACTGAGGCAACTGTAGCTACTGGAGCTAGGCAGTACACTCTTGAGAGTTAGTCTAGTTAGTAGAGGGATACCGATGGTGATACTAGTGGGGATCCTAGAGTTCCTTCTTTCGAGTCGAGTGCTCAGCCAAGGGGTCCCGCGTATACTATATCCGAAGGCGAATGAAATTGAATGAAATGAACGAAGGTGCGAAGGTGATTGATTCTACTCAACTCTTGTAACCATTCCAATTTCACTCTAACTCTATAACCACTCGAATTAGAAAGATACCATATAGACTAATAACGTAGAGAGCCAGGGAACAAAGACATCTGCCAGCAGCAAACCCAACAAAGACATATGCCACCAACTACAGATGCAACGTATCGATCAAACAACAGCGAAATGCAACGTATCGATCGAAGGTATCGAAAGAAAGGGCAGGTGCAGGACGACTTGAAAGGGATAGGAAGCAAAGAGAGTACTGACTTCGATCCAAATGCAAGGAGAATCGATCGAAAGGACAGACAGCAACTGCAGACCACTGGAGTCAATGACAGGTACCCAAAGAGAAAGAGAGGAACGAAAGGAGTCAATGCAAAGATTGAGTCAGCTAAGGCAGGGGCAGACGAGTCTAGGTCTCCAGCATCAGTTAAAAGTAATTCAGTAGCATCAGTTGATTCTAAAAAGAAAGTTGAATCAGTTGATTCTTAAAAGAAAGAGTAGAATAGCTCGACTTGAGATAACTTTAGGGGAGGAGAGAGAAATAGGAGTTTGAGTAGAATTTCATTGAAAAGAAATAGCTTATAGAAATATAGTATTATAAGTTCCTTTCCCTCTCGCGTATCCGCTCGAGCCTATCGGTTCTACACTTCCCTTCGTTCAGCCCTTCGTCCCAAGCAGATTACAGTAATTGCGTAAATGGCTGACGGCCATTTACTCTTTCCTTTCGGCTCTATATCAGCTCTCCGCCCCTCTCGCTACGCTCGAGCCCTATCCTTGGGGATCCCCTCGCTTCGGGGTATCCGACTAGCCAACCAATCGACTATCGTCTCCCCTTATCATTGATAAGCCTCGCTCTCTAACAATCGGATAGAAATAAATACAGAATGCCTCGTAGAACTCAAACAACAGGAATGCGTGGTATCGATCCAAATGCCACCAAATCGATCCAAATGCAACGTATCGACAGATCCAAGGTATCGAAAACAGAACTTCAGATCCAAGGACTTCGAGATAGGAGTCGGACTTCGAGATAGGAGTCAATAGGGGATCGAGGGAATCGAACAAAAGGAATGCCATATAAAAGAAAGCGACAGATGCAACAGAACGACTGGAAAGAGAGTAAGGAATGGAATGCAACGAAAGGGATGCAGAGCAAAGGGAACGAAAAGGAAGAAAGGTAGACCAAATGCAAGCAAATCGAATACAGAAAGAAGGTAGGGGAACCAAATCGAGTACGGAAAAGTCACCAGAGGAGTCAATCGAAGGTATCGAACCAAATGCAACCGAAAAATACCATATCAAAGAAAAGGGGTTGGAGTTCAGTAGATTGAGATTCGGTTGGAGAGGGTACAACTATCGTAGAGTGGTTTGGGGAGTCCTAAAGAGAAGGAGTTGAAGTTCAATTACGATTCAAAGAAAGGGGTTTGACTTCAAAGGTGAAGGGTCAACTTACCCGAAGCGAAGTCTTCGACGGCTACGAGTTAAATCAACTCAATGCCTAAGAGAATCAAGCATCTGTCTACTAATCAAGCATCTGTCTACTATATGAAATACCCATTCCCTTGCTCTCGAAAGGCCTAGCCTTCTCTTCGAAGTCTGAAAGCACTCTTGAAGGGCTGTCACTGAAAGGTTACTATATCCCATATCTACTCTACCCATCCAGTTACTGAAAGCACTCAACTCTCTTCCTGTCTACTGCAAAGGAGAGGTCTGAAAGCCCCAACTGAGCAATTTTGCCTATTTTCTTATCTACTCAATTCCCTTGCTGCTGTCCTGTCCATTTCATTCCCTTCCCAGGAATCGGAATTCAGCTCTCTCAATCGCCTTACGGCTCACCTATTGTAATAGCCTCTCCTTATCTTCTACGCCTCCCAATCCCATTCCAAATCTCCTGTCTTCAGTTGCCTCTTTTGAATTCTTTGCTCTCCATCAGCTGTCCTGTCCTTTGTTCCATTCCCATTTGTTTCAATTCTACTCCTATGCTTTCATTTACTTCCATTCCAGTCCTGTGAATGAAATGCCATTTCATTTACTCTACTCTAAGAAGTCATTTCTACTCTATCTTTTGAATACAGATTTTTTTCTGATGAAACAAATGAATCTTTCTTTTCCGAATCAAAAGGAGAAGCTCAAACTGAAGTAACAACTTCGAACTCAAGAGAAGCTCAAACTGAAGTCTCACTCAGCTCCTACTTCAACCAACTTCCATTCCCACTCAATCGCCTATCGGCTCACCTATAGTAATAGCCTTTCGATCCTCTCACTCGATGTCAAATCTATTCTTATCTACCAGGCCCAACCCCACTTCATTCAAAACTACGAAAGATCGTCTGAAGCCCTTGAAGCCATTGACTCCAGGTGCAACCCCATTCCCAAACCATCTACTTCAAGTACCATTTCTATTCTATTCTATCTACCACTCAAATTCAAGATTTACTACAGTAAGGAAAGACAGAACCAAATGACAGGACGATGGCATGGTGCGAAATCCAAACCGAACAGATCGAAACCCAACAGCAGCAAGGAATGAACCGAACGAGTGAGAAAGATAGGGAAGGTAGAAACGATAGCATAGAAGATGGAGTTAATGCTAGCCGCATTTACTTTAGCCCTACTAGCAACAGCAACAGCAGCATCATTACTAGCTACTCTAAGATCAGGAACAACAGTGGCAACTCTACCAGCAGCCTCATTAGTAGCAGCTCCTCTAGCATCAGCAACAATGTACTACTTCAACTACTTTATTACTCTGTAAAGACAGTAGGAACATTGGACTCTGGAGCAGGATTGACTTGAGTACCTTTTGACGCAACTAACGGAGCAACAAAAGCAGCTTGAAGTTTTAGGTCTAATGATTCTGCAAGTGTTAGGTCTTCTAATTCTGATGGTGTGAGTATGTCTTCCTTTCCTAGATATGTATGACTTATGTCTTCCTTTGCTCGCATAAGAGTTGCTCGCAACAAGTAGTATAACTAAGGTTTGAGATGCGTTCGGCGTGGGTGTGCCAGTATTTTCCTACAGTTGTTTCCTTCAGTACCAACTGGAAAGTGGCATAGCTAACGCCCTACTGCAAAGGGTCATCCCCCGGGTGCTTTCCTTTAGCCGTACTCAGTAGCCTCCTAAGTATGAACTCCTTTCCTCTTTAGCCGCCCCAGCTGGACTCTCCTTTCCTTGAGCAGCAGTAGCAGCCTATACGGAGCTAGCAGCCTCAACAGCCGCAACTAACAGAGCAACAGTAGTCTCTACTCAGTAGCCTGAACGTCAGCATCCCCCGTAGCCCCAATAGCAACTTCCCTGGCCGTACTCTCCTTTAGTTGAGGACTACTGGAGCCAGCCCCGGCTTAAGAACTACTACTGGAGCCAGCCCCGTACCCGGCCATTGACACTGTAACCCTTACCCCGAGTAGCTTTCCTCTCTTTCTTGGACCGCCTCCGTCGTTCCTCTCTCTGTAGTACCCCCGTAAGCGTTCCTGTATCTGTACCCGAAGGCAAAACCCGAGGACGGGAAAAACGCAAGGACGGGGTTTAGGTTCCTCTATCTGTCCCACCTGCACAAGGGCTAGTCACTTCCAAAGCCGTACCCCGAGGAACTAGTAAACAGCATCACCAGCAGCTTCAATGTACTCAGCCCCAGTAGCCGCAATGTACTCAGCCCCAGTAGCCGCACCCCTCGAGTCTGAAGCCTACACTAGCACCACTAGCATCCCTATCCGCTTCACTAGTAGCACTAGGAGCACCAACAGGAATACTGAATTAGTCAATACTGACCTTCAAAGTCTTAGTATATACTTTCCTCGCCCGCCTCAAGACTAGGAGCAGTAACTGCCGTAGCAGCCCTAGTAGCCCCAGTCGGAGCCTCATTTCCTTTATCCCCAGTGGCACCAGTAGGAGCGGTAGCACCAGTAGCCCCCGTAGCGGCGGTAGCACCAGTGGGAGCTTTAGCACCAGTAACATCCTTTCCCTGATCTCCTTTTCTTAAAGGATCAGTAGGCACACTAGCTGCTTCTTTTTTAAGTATTGCTTTTTACCCGAAGCAACTGCGAAGGCAGCAACAAGAGCACATTTACTATAGGAACTTGCAAGAGCCGAGTACCCATCAACAGTAGGAACACTAGGAACTTGCAAGAGCCGAGTACCCATCAACAGCAGGAGCAATGGACTCCAATACACCAGCATCATTACCAGTGTACTCACTAATAGTAGGAGCAGCCCTCCTCTACTCACTATCCCCAGTAGCCCTACTCGAAGACTCTAAAGCAACTGCAACAGTAGCATCCCTAGTCACTTTTAAAGGAACAGAAGATTCTCCTTTAGCCCCAACTGCCCCAGCAACACCTGAGTCTGAAGTGCCTGCTCTATTGCCATCTGCAAAGGCCTCAGTGCTAGCTCCCGAGTCATAGTACTAAATAGTTGAACTCAAATCCGGATCCCTCCGCTTAAAAGCGGCATCGACTTTAGCAACTCAGGAGGGAACTGCACCAGCCTCAACGGAAGGAACTGCACCAGCCTCACCTCCAACATGCGAAGACCTCTCAACCCTAGTAACTTCCCTCGCCGTAAGTGAGTCTACTTTGTGACCAACTCCCATGGAAGCCCCTTTCCCCAGCAGCCCCCGCAGCATTATTAGCTCCAGTGGGAACACCTTTTTCAAGCAACGGAAGCATGAGTAGCTCCGTCACTTTCAAGCGCCCTATAGGATTCTACAGTAGGAGGAACTTCTACCAGCCCTACCTGAGTCAGCCCTTTCCCTGAGTCTACTTTTGAAGCCCTACTTTTTGAAGCCCTACCTGCGCCATCCCTAACTGCCCCAGGTGCACCTGAGTCTACTTTAGCCCCTTTCTGGGTACCTCTGGCACCAGAACATAAGGACGTAAAACTGCTTTCAAGTGATAAGTAGTATAATGATCACTCCTTTAAGCAGCCCCGCATGGGCCTTAAAAAACCGCCAAATCCAGTTGCTTGTGGAAAGAATGAATGTGAGGAGAAAGACTGACAGGAGATTCAGAACCGTACAAAACAATTAACATATATATCAGCCGCCCAGTAGAGTTCTGGTGGAGCTGTATCCGCAGCCTAACCTAATGAGTCTGAGTCTTTTCAAGAGCTTGTTTTGTGGTCAGGTACCCAAGGAGGCGGATCTTTCGTAGTTTTGAATATATGGGTAACGGAATGTAAGGAGTTGGCTCAGGTATGGAGTTGTGGCTTAGCCTTCTTTTGATGAGTTGTGGGGGCTTCTTCGCTTGACCGAACAATTGTGATAGGGATACTTTTGCAGCATCCCCTACTGGGTCTACTTTTTTAGCCCCACCAAAAGATTCTCCTTGATCTACTTTTTTAGCCCCCGCTTCTTCTGTAGCCCTAGATGATTCTCCTTTATCTACTTTTGGATGTAGTCGAAGCATTCCTTCTCTTTCTGTGCCCTCCTCTGTCGTTCCTCTCTTTCTGGTATCCCTAACCCTACCTTCTCTTATCTGGAACAGGGAAGTTGCTTTTGAATCTGTACTACCTAACTGTCCCCGCTAAGTTGGTCTTCTTCGCCTGTCTGTGGCAGTTGCCTTTTGATGAGTGTCCTACGTGTTGTACTACTTTGGTCCAACGGGCCCTCCTCCCTAATCGTGGGCGCCATGGTCCTTCTAATAAGTTTTGTGTACCCGTCGCTGTACCCTATCCTTTGTACTTAGGTCAATTCTATATCCTTACTTTCCTTTGAGGCCCTTTACCCTTCCTTTCCTTCCTCTGGTGTAGCATCCCCACCAGCACCAGTAGCATCTGCCTCAAAAGCTGAACTACTGTACTTCGCAAGCGGGAACCCCCCAAGCACCCCTAGCCTCACTGGCCCCTGCCCTATCCCCAACTGATTCTTCTACTTTATCTACTGTAACGGATGATTCTCCTTTTGCTACTGTTGAAGCATCCCCATAGTCTTCTCCTTTAGGCGCACCTTCCCCAGCCGGACCTGCCCCATCGCCAAGGTAGTCTACTTTAGCTGCGTAGAGTTTCGAAGCAAGGACGGTATTCACTGGTCAACCTGGAACCCCAGACTTTGCCTTGTCTATTCTTTGCACAAGGAAGGCTTACTCTATCTCTACTCTAGTACCGAAGTTTGCTTTTGATTAATGGCCCGCGTACTTCTGGTTTGGGTCGGGGTTTAAAAAGGCTGCTGTAGCTTCTACTGTAGTTTAAGTTTCGGCTGTTCCTTCTTATCCTGCAGTAGCAGAGTCAAGAGCTTCTGTGTCTGTGTCAGGGTCTATGGAATCTGGAAATGGGAGATGCCAAGTCAACTTCAAATGCGGGAAAGACTCGGGCTTCTGAGTTTGAGGCCAGGAAAGACTCGGGCTTCCGAGTTTGAGGCTAAGGCTTCCGTATAGGTCAGATGAGTTTGGTTCAAGGGCTTCTGTAAAGAGGGCTGATGCCAAGGCAACTACTTTAAATGCATGGGCTTCTGAGTTTGAGGCTAAGGCATCTGTGTCTGTGTCAGGGTCTGCTTCTTTTGTTTCTACCCTTAATGGGTAAGTCGTTCCTGTATCTGTAGTCCCGCCTGTGGCGTTCCTCTATCTGTACCCCGAGGAGGGTCAAAACCCAAGAACGGGGGTTAGGTTCCTCTATATGAATCTAACCCAAGGAGGGCTTCCTCTATCTGATCTGCCCTAGCTGTCTGTGGGCGAAGCATTCCTCTCTTTCTGGGCCCGCCTCTTACGTTCCTCTCTTTCTGGTATCCCTAATACTATCAACTGTTGCAGCATCAGCAACAGAAGAGTCTACTTTAGCAACCTCCCTTACAAGGATTCAAAGTATCTACCAGAAGCACCTTCCCCCGCATCCCTAACTTTTGCAGCCCCGCCTTTATCTACTTTTGCGGCCCCAGAGGATTCTATAGGAGGAACTCTACCATCCCCAACTCTAACCAGTAACTGCACTAGCCGCATCCGTAGTCACTCTAGCATCAAGAGTGGCAACCCTAGGAGCAGCGCTTGGAACTGTAACAGCACCAGTGGTAGCCCTAGGAACTCTAATAGTAGCACTGTCCTCAGCAACAAGAGTAGTAATAGTGTACTCACTACCAAGAGCAGTAGTAGCACTGTCCTCACTAGCAACAGGAGCACTCCTAGAGGACTCTAAAGCAACTTCAACAGGAGCAACAGTGGACTTATCAACAGCAGCGGACTTACTGGACTCTAAAGCAGCCCTACCGGAACCAGCGGAAGCATTCTCTACTTTAGGAACTACTTTTGCGGAGGAACTACCTGATTCTCCTTTAGCCCTACTTTTTCAAGGAGCGGATGATTCTCCTTTATCTGCCTCAACAGAGGATTCTACTGAAGCAGCCCCAACAAGGTCTTCTACTTTATCTACTTATTTTCAGTACCTAATTTTCTCTACTTTATCCCCAGATTCTTCTAGTTTAGGAACACCTGCCCCATCCCTACCTTTTAAAGCCCTACTGGATTCTCCTTTAGGAACTACTTCCCTACCTGATTATTCTGAAGTGATAGGTTCAACAGCCTTTACTTTCTCTCCTTTTGCATCCCTACCTGAGTTTCCTTTATCTACTTTTGCCTCAACAGAAGATTCTACTT
>JBBPFP010000077.1:2618749-2740639 GCA_037974795.1 Kaempferia galanga
GACTTAACGTTCGACTGTTGCCAACTCGGTTCTTTTTCCCGAAAACTGAAAAAAGAAAAGATTTGTTCTGTTCTGAGCTGGTCAATTCCATCCAAGTGATCAATAAGTTGAAAACCCCGTATTTGAGCCTAAACAGAGATTTCGCTAAGGAGATCGCATCTGGGTTTGCAAAATGTTGTACTTCCCGTCTTTTTCGCATAAAATCACTTTTCCCTAAGGAAATGGTACTTCAGTTCGAAAAAATGTTGTACTTCCCTAGCGGGGTTTTCACTGAAAGATGTTTTCCCTCGAGAGATTGATCTGGGTTTGAAAAATGTTGATCTCCTATAGCGGGGTTTTCACTGAAAGAACTTTTACCTAATTTAAAAAGATATTTCTGCAGTTTTATCAATAAAGGAGAATCAATGCTTTAGCATTGATTAGATTGCAGCTTTTTTCTTTCTTTAGGTACTTCAGTTCCACAAATGTTGTACTCCTATAGCAGCGTTTTCACTGAAATAATTCAAATTCAAAGGGTTTGAGTTGAGTAACCTATTGAGTCTGGGTCAAATTATTTGTTTGTCGATTGCAGAGTTAGAGTTGAGTAGAGAGGGGTAAGGGTAGGAGAGCAGTTCCTATTCTATAGTTTATGGGAAGCCTTTCCTTGAGGTAGATGTGAGTGGTTGAGTACCCTCTTTACCTTTCATTGAGTATAGAGAGCAGAATGGAGATTCAAAGGGTTGGAGTTTAGGGTTTGAGAGCAGAATTCCAGAGCTTAGGAGAATAAGAGGTAGGTGACGAAGCCTCTTCTTTCTTTAGTTCTTTAGCCGATTCATTACTTAAATTATAATAGATAGTAGTCGCTCCGTGATTTGCAATCCTTAGGCAAATGGGAGTCCGGTCCGGCCCTGCAAAGCTCAGTTTTCTTTCTTTTGTTCGGTTTCGGTGCGTAGCGAGCAGGGAATATCGTTTCACTATTATAGTATAGGACAGTTCGGGGCAATGAGAAGCATGCCTCTAAGTCCGGATCCCATCCATTCAGAAGGGGGGAGCCCGCCACTATGTATGGTTCACACGAAGGGAAGTCTCACTCAAAGGGGATCGACTACCAACTATCTGCCACCTCTCCTCCCCACCTTGAACCGAGAAGCTTCAGATCGACCAGGGGAGTGAAACGTAGTAGTGGAAGGCCGCACTGAATCTCCCAGGTGCTGTGCTGTGAGTCAGAGGGCAGGGCTAACTCCGCTCTACTTTGCCGGCAGTCAAAGCATTTTCTTGGGTCGGCTCTGTAGGAGGAAAGCTACTCTTCGCTCGGTGCTACAGGGAAAGTGGGGCGTACCGGCATGCATGGGAGGGGTGCTTTGACTAGGGAGCTCTTTCAGTAGGTGGGTAGGCTTAGGCTTGACCGAAGGGAGGAGAAGGATCGCGAGTTCAAGGCTCAACGAAAAATGAAAAAAAAAACGATTTTATTTTATAAAGAATGATCTTTTTCAAAAGGACAAGGACGCTCAGGAGTAAACGAAAGATGGAGAGCTATCTCTTTAAATGCCACCACCCGATCGAGAGCCCACTGAGCTTTGGTCACCCGGATAAGCTGACCGGACAGACCAATCGGAGGCACGAAGAGGACCAACGGTAGTCTGAACCCAAGAAGGAAAAGACTGGTCACTGGATTAGATTTCCACAAAGAACTCCCGAGTCCTAGTAATCTAACGCTCTGCCGATAAGACGCTTCGATCCATCACTCCCTCCAAGTAGGGGCTCGCTCCTTCTAAGCCTTTTCGCGAACTTTAGAGTGAAGTTAAGCTATTTCGTCCCCACACCCCGTGCTAGCCTTTCCATCCTATACTTTCTTCCCTCTCGGAACCCCTATGCCGGTTCTAAATAAAGATCCTCGCTCCATAAAGAAAGTTTTTTCCCATGACGCCGGACGTTCGTTCTTCCTCACGCGTCTTCGCGATAAATTATGTAGTATTGCCACCTGACTGTATGACTAGCTTGCGCTAACCACACAGGTACGAAACCTCATGCCTGTTGACTAAGCGAGCGACCCCAACAATCCATCTATCAGGTATAAACCTTTTAGATCTTATGCTGAGATCACTCTCCTAGTGACTACAGCTCCTACTAACTGCAAATCAGTAGTTGCCTGTTATATCTACAACACGTTCTATAGGACGCCTAACCAGTCCATAGTAACTGGGAACGAACTATCAACTATGCCGAAGGCTATAACATTGTAATCCTTACCGAGGCAGAAATGTCTCGAAAGTGACAATACAAGGCTCAAACTCCCTTAGGACTTGGCGATTACGCCATGGCCCCGGAGCAGGCATACCCCCGAGGGGGTATTGGACTAAATGAGAGACACAATTGTCTCCCAAGGTCGTGCCACTAGCAGCTCACGCATAGATAGTAAAGTAGAATTGTATGATGGTGAATCATACAGCTACTCCGTTTCGGATTTGCCTAAAGTTATTGTGTAGAGAAATCAATCAACTACATCAACCCGTGACCATGCACACCTCATAACCACGCTTGTGGAGATGAGTTCTAGGTATGGTTCCGTTCATGTTTCAGTGATTGCCAAAAAGGCCCTACGACCTTCGTGACGCATCAAATACAGCGTCCGGGTTCCTTCCACACTCGTTTACCATAATACCACCACATGGGCTATGAATTCCCATGTGAGGTACCTATACCTTGCGGTATGCCTCGTCGACAGACGGTACAAGACAGATCGTAAGTAACCAACTTTCAACCTGCTCTGCGCTCATCGAACGTAGAGGGGGAGCTATTCCCTCTCATGTTAGAATGAATCTAACATGGTGCCGTCAAGTTCTCACAAGTCCTCTTAACCTGTCTTTCCTGTCAGTCAAGTCCTCTGGTCAAGTCTTCCGAAGATCATAGTGAATCATTGGGCCAAAGATAGTGAATCATCAGGCCTCTCTGTTCTCATCGATAAAGAAGAACCCTTATTCGTACTCTATCGCTCATGGAACAATAATCAATCTGGGTAGCGAAGATCTGTCCTCTAGCTCATTTCTTTCCGCTTAAGAAAAGAAAAGCATTCTTCTCGAACCTCGAACATAAATAGAATGATTCTCTTCTGGTTAAGGGTCTGAAAGAGGCGAGATCCCTTTGCTAAAAGAATGAGTGAGGGGGTGAAAGAAAATGATTTTATCATTCCCATCCTTGATCTCCTCAGAGACTGGAGAGGAGGCCGGTCTTTGGACCCGTGTCGCCAGTGACTATGATGAAGGCGTACCTTCCAAGTCCTCCTCAGTAGCGAGACCGTAGTAGCTGTCCTCTTCTATTACACGCATAATCTATATGTATATGAATGAATGGTTTGATTATTCCGCAGTAAGAAAAGAGTTCATTCCGACGATCTGGTGTGGCGAGAGCTCGTTCAAAGACGCAGACCAGGCTACGTTCCAGAAAGAGGAGTCCCATGCAAAAACGGAGTCCGAGAGGAGCGAACCAGTGACGCAGATCAGATAGGGCATCAGGCGTGTAGAAGAGTGGATTCCGCTCGTCCCCTTTCCAGTTCTAAACCGACGAGTCTTTTGAACAGCGGAAAAGAAAACTCTTTGAGTCGAGGGAGAAAGAGTAGGCGAAGGTAGAAGAGCTGAGCCGAAAGGCGAAGGAAAGACAGGAGAGTCAAGTGAGCGACGTCATTTCATTCTTTGAGAGATTATTAAAAGTATTAAAATAGATTATATTACAAGTATCTAAATTACATTGTTCTGTTTAAACAAAAAATGAGGGATTGGACACAGACTCCCTCCTTAAGCCCCGTCACCGACGCCCTCGCACCGCTCGTCTGACCTCTGAAGCAACTAAGGAATAAAAAGAAAGAAGTGTCTTTCGGGGAAATGCACTTTAGGCGAAAGAAGAGACCAAATAAAGAATACTTCCCCTATCGCAAGAGCGACTTTCATTCTTTTTTTTCATTAGCACAAGGCTCAAAGTCTCTTTCTTGACCTCAACTCCTCTCCTAAGCTCTGGAATTCCTCTCTACCTTTGCTTGAACTGTAATCCCTCTCTACCTCTGCTTGAACTGTAATCCCTCTCTACTCTAGCGAATCCCTCTCTACTCTACTCAATGAAAGGGTGAGACCTCTCCTTCTAATGGAGGTTACTCCTCATAAGGGCTTTCTCGATTCATTGTAGTTGTTTGAGCGAGGACTAGTCTCCAGCCACGATGCGAGTCTGGAACATAATACCTATCTACCATAAGATAGTCAAATCAAAGAAAACCCCTCGTTTACTCTTTTCACCCCCAACCTTCAATCCTACCCTCATTAGACCAGAAGAACGCCATTCACGTATATTATATGAATTTAACAAAAATAGACCCAACAAAGAAATTTTTCATTTCACGAGAGTCAAAGTCAATTGAAGGAATCCTGTGAAAGTACTCCTCTGATTCTAAACTACTCTAGATCTTCTGTTGCAACTCACATCGAATTCAAGCTCTCTTGTCTCCTATGAATTCAATCCCATAGGGTTATGCTCCCTCCCTAATATCTGTTGCACCATAGGTTTCCTCACCATCATAACTATAGATGTTCCCTCCCTAATATGCACCATAGGTTCCTAGGTCATACCGCATCGCATAGGTTAAAGATTCTCCCTCTGCAACCCTACTATCTGTTGCACCATGGGTTTCCTCACCATCATAACTATATCTGCTCCCTCCCAAAGATCTTTTGCACACCAAAGACCAGAGGTCATACCGCATCCCATAGGTATTAAACTAAGAGGTATTCACTCCTTAGGCATAATAGGCTCCCTCATTTGTTCATTTCTAATGGTTGGTTCGGAGGTCATACCGCATCCCAAAGATTCCTTATGCTCCCCTTTTTTATCATGATTAGCATCCCTTCTATTAAATATGTTCCCTCCCTAATATCTGTTTCCCTCCCAATACCTGTTCATTTCTAATGCTAGGCCTCTGAGAGGTATTAGCGCCTTCCGAAGATATAAAAGAGGCTCCCTCCAGCAAACTCAATATTTGTTGCACACCCGCATTTCTAATGCTTGGTTCCGAGGTATTATCGCCTTCCCTCAGAGTAAAGAGGCTCCCCCAGAGATAGCTCTTCTGGTGTACGAACTGAGCTATCCCTACCATTTTCCATCCAATAGCAGTCAACGAAGAAGAAAAGGAAGCTAGCTAAGATGCTTGCAACTGATAGATAGATGCGAGTGATCGCAACTCCTTTATATATAATGAATTGAAATATTCTATATTTGATTTTCATTGGCGAACTCAATCCTCTCTATCGTCTCTGCTTTAGTTCACTCTGTCAAGAGAGCTAGCTGGGTCTTATCCCCACCCCCAGTCAAAACCCAAGTCAAAGCCCCACCCCCAGTCAAAACCCAAGTCAAAGCCCCACCCCCAATCCAGATCAATCTACACTCGAAGCCTACGTCTGTCAATCCTTCAATCGAGGAAGGAAAGCACTATTACTAGTGAAATGCCAGGAAAGCTAATTCAATCTCTCAATCGACACTAACGAGTTCTTCAAGGAAACGAAAGCTAATTCCTTCTCTCAATCGACAAACGAAAGCAAATCAATAGAATCACTCACATCGACTGCTCAACTCTCTGTTGTCCCACCCTCAATCTAAGTGACTGGCATTCTGCTCAAATCAATCTAATCTCTCTACTCAATGAAAGGAATACCTGAAATGCTTCCCATCTACAACTCATGGATATGAGACTGACCTCCCCATCACGCTTCATTGGCTCCTTGATCAGGCTTTCAAGGAATACTCTTTTCAACTAACTCAAGACACCCAGCAAACCCCTGTACTGGTAAACTCATAGAAAGTATCTCACCCCTCCTAACATCAAATACCTATCTGAAAGGGGCATAGCGATCCTTACCTTTGATGGTAAATGGAATCACTCACATCTTCTTCAATCTCATCTCTCTACAATACTGTCAACTCAACTTACCTCAACCCCTTTGATCGGTTCACCGGTGGAATGCCTGTAAGATCCAATCATCTCAGCTGCGTCGCCTGTGTTCCCGAAGCAATATACATCGGAGTTCTTAATGCCTCCCTTAAAATACATTACAATAGTCAACCCCTGTTCTGCTGCCATTGACTCTTCTTTTCTGCAGTTGAGTTCTTTCTTTCCTGTTGTTTGAGCGAGTGGTTGGCTAGTCGCCAGCCACGAAGTGAGTCGTGGAGGTCAAGTATGGTTGTTTGAGCGAGTGGTTGGCTAGTCGCCAGCCACGATGCGAGTCTGGAACATACCATACATCAAACCCTCTACTTCTTAACTCAATTCCTATAAGCCCAACCTGCTCATACGGAATCTCCAACCGGCCCCTACTCGAAAGGCCATTCTTTCTTTTCTCTTTCCTACTTATTATATAATATAATTCACTCATATTCCAAAGCATTCCAACAAAGAAGAAGAGGACCTAGCTCAAGCTTAATGCTGCTTCGGGTAAATGAACTTTAGGCGAAAGAAGAAGGGTCCAAAGTTCAGTTCCTTATCGCCAGCCCTTGTTCTAGGTTCTCGCTTCACTCCCTTTGCTTTCCTTCCCTCCAAAGCATTCCAACAAAGAAGAAGAGGACTCCCTTTGCTTTCCTTCCTCTTTTTCTTTCCTTCCCTCAAATTAAGTAAGTTGGGCTTTGCTTTCATCTTCTCTTTTTTCTTTCTCTTCTTTCTCGTTTTCAATTAGGTTATAGTGAGGAAAAATTTCGTATATCAAGAGTGGCTCGACTGATTAAGGGATCGGGGATCTCTCTTTGATTCTTGAGGGGGCGGCTGCTTTGAGTTTGGTCGTTCTGGGTAGGCTAAAGATAAAGGAAGAACGCTGAAAGAAGGTGCCACAAGTGTTCAGTAGTCCTCATCAAGGTGCCCGAGTGTTCAGTTGTTTTCGTGCCACAAGTGTTCAGTAGTCCTCATCATGGGTTCAAATTCATTCTCATCTCTGCCCCCTTTTTCCAGTTCGTTTTTCCGTTGTAGAATCCAGCCGATAAGACTTGTGATTATGAAGGAGTGTAACAACATGTTTAGGTTCCACGTGCAGCCAAGGTTGTTCACAGTTCCTTTTTGTGGCCGTATATGTTATTCTAGTGCTGTGGATTCATGTTCGCTTGTGCAATTGGCGTCAGATATAGACCTAGTCTATCCATATTTGGAGAAGAATTTTTGTTTTAGTCTATCTAGCAGCGAATTAGCTAAGATTAAAAACCTTATTGTTTCCGATAAGTACTCTTTATTACCGCTAGACGTTCACTACGTTAATAATGAGGACGATCTTATTGATTTGTTATACGGTCACTTCATGAGTGATCCCGATGTCGAAGTTGATACAAAGGATTCTACTATCTTTCGTATTGTGACACCTAATTCAAAGGAAGACGCTCTCGTACTTATGGCTCTCTCTGTAACGTTACTGCGCCTCTCTGAAGGCTGCTTGCCAAGTAACTGCCTTACATTGGAGGATCTGGTTTCGTCGGTCTATGACCGTCTGAAACATATTGGTAAAGCGAATAGAATCTTCCAAATCAATTTTAAGCTTTCAAAAAGTACGATCCCTATGGCTCTTGTTGAAAAATCAATTCTGTCTCTAGTAGGAGATTCTTCTGTTTTTAAACTAATCAGATCATTTCTTTATCTACCACAACTTGAGCCTTTGGCTATTCCGTTTGATCGTTTGGGGCTTCCGTGCACGGGTGTGATGAGATTTTTTGGGATTCCTTCTGTAGGAGAAATTACCAAGGTGCTGCTGCATATTACTCTTTTGTGCACCTTCGAACGTGAATTTCCGAAACGATTTCCCGACATTCAATTCTCTTTTTTTCAGAATGAAGCGTATATATTCTCAAAAGAGAAAGATACCTTCGACGAAGAAGAATTGAAAAAGTTCTTTGAGGATATGGGTCTGTTATGCAAGATTGACTCTCTAGGCCTCCTTTATAAGAAACCACTTTTGTGTTATTCTGAAAAGAGGATCTATTTGGGCCAAGATGGTACTGTCGAGCTGTGTGATTTTTGGGATTTTCGTGAATTTCACGAATCTGAAATAGGACAGAACTTCATAGGCTGGATTCCAGGTTTCAAACGTAATTAGTGTCAGCTTCGCTTCTATTATCCATATATTGACAGGTCTCTTTTGTACTTGATCTCTAATGAGATACTTAGGAGGGTCTCTGTCAAGTTCCATCGCTATACCATTTGATAAAATAAGAAGAAGTGCTTCTCATTCTGCTTATTGTTGTGAGGAATATTCTTTTGAGTTCTTGTAGTTATGATCTCATTTGTATTCCGATCGCAAAAAGAATGTGTGGATGATTCATGGTATAGTCCCCCTTCTCATACAAAAGAAGAATCAAGGAGGTGGATGAGGCTCCCTTCGCTATATAAAATAGTGCTGGGGGGAAAGAAGAGTGGGTACGCGGGCTTCTTTCACTAACTATAAAAATCTGAAGAGAAAAGCACTTTCACTTCTTGCTTACCTGATCGCAACTCCATTATATATAATGAATTGAAGCTCAGTAGATTCAGACACTTACTGAAGAGAGCTCAATTGAGTATGTAGATTTAGAGATTAGGTTGCATTTTGCTTTCGTTTCGTTCCAAGGTAGCCTTAGGGAAACCTATGGCTGGATTGAATCTTATGAACTCCCCGTGAGATGAACTCCCCGTGAGAGAAGGTCGCCGACAACTACTAAGATAATAACCTCAGGGTAGCCTTAGGGAAACCTATGGCTGGATTGAATCTTTTCTGCAAATTCAAAAGATCGAATGAAAGCCTATCATAGTCTCCCTCATTTCTAATGCTTGGTTCCGAGGTATTAAACTAAGAGGTATTAACGCATAGGCTCAATATGTTCCCTGAGCAAACTCAATATCTTTTTGAACCCCAAGACCTGTTCGTTTCGCACCTTAGCTCTGGTGTACGAACTGAGCTATTCCCTACCATTTCCCATCCTTAAAGAATGAATAAAGAATTTTTCTTCTCTTTGGAGTGATCGCTACTCCTTTCTATATACTTAATTGAATCTGATCCCGTTCCATTTGGCTTCAGGATCTCTAATCAATAGAATGGAAGTTGGAGTTCTTTCTTTCTGTACTGTCTTTCGCTTTGTTTCGTTCTTTTTGTTTTACCTGGTGGGGATATGTTCGGCCGGATTTGCAAGATGTTTGAACGAGTGGTTGTCTAGTCGACAACCCCGAAGTGAGTCGTGTAGATTCAGGACGGTTTAAGCCTTCTGGCTCTCTAATCAATAGAAGTGAAAGGAAACTTCAAGCTAATCTCTACGACTTCACTTCCAATCCTAGATGTTGTATATACGATTTAATTGATCTCTACCCAAACCCTGTTGACTCCTTGCTCTCACTCGCTACCTTCGAATTGCTTTGCTTGGATCTCTCGTTCCTGTCCTGCTGCTGAGCCAAAGAAAAGAGTAAATGAAAGAAAAGATAAAAGTAAATGAAAGAAAAGATAAGATTCAATAAGTTGAAAAACCCGTGTTTTTCGCCTAAAGTGAATTTTCCCTCGGGAGATTGCATCTGGGTTTGAAAAAAGTTGTACTTCCCGTCTTTTTGGCATAAAAACGATTCTTGCAGGGAAATTGTCCAGAAGTTCGAGAAAAGTTGTACTTCCCGTCTTTTTCGCCTAAACTCAGATTTCGCTATGGTCCAGAAGTTCGAGAAAACTTGATCTCCTATAGCCTAAAAGTCAATGGAAAGAGTAAATGGCCTCAAGCCATTTACGACTGCAGCGGATAGCCATTGACGACCTGCAGCTAGCGTTTTCACTGAAATAACTAAAATTAAATAATGAGAAATTCACTGAAATCGGTTTTCCCTCGGGAGATTGCATCGAAGTTAGAAAAAAGTTGTACTTCCCGTGTTTTTCGCCTAAACCCCTAGGGAGATGCCCAAAACGTCATTAATAAAATGAGGAAATGCATCGTATGAAAATAGAAATAGAAAACTGAAGGCAAAATGCACCACCATAATAGCCACCCTTTAGGACCCACCAGCGACTCGCCAGGCTCAATGACACGAGCGGCTGAGAGTAGAGGAAGGGACCACGAAACCAATGAGCAAGAAGACGCATTCAAGTCGATCTATTACGACCAGCGCGGTTGTTCGTATTTCATTTTCTTTTTCCAAGCTCTAAAGCACTGAGTTACTTACGGAATCTCAAATCTCTCTCCACGCCAAGACTCTTGTGTCTAGGCCGATCAGAGGTTCGGCTTTCTTTTCTTACTATATTTTTTAAGTGCCTTGAAAACAACTTATTCTATTTCGAAGCTCCTAAATGCAAGCGTTATCCTATTATACGATAGCACCAGCCCGCTATCTTACGCTATCTACTTCTACAAGTCAGACTTACGCTTACTTTGCAACTTCTGTACCTTCTCGCCTTACTTGATAGCACGTGGGATTACTAGATCCTTACGATGATATAATATCCCTGGGGATAAAAGAGAGACTCACTAGCTTACAGATTAGCTCGTGGGCTGGTTTGCTTCTTGGATACTGGTTAAACTACTACTCCGGGTTAGAGCGCTGGATTAGCGGCTTACGGATACGATACAAGGCAGGGCTACAGGGTTTGCAAAGGGGTAGCTTTGAATCACCTTCCCTACTTACTACTGGCTTAAAAGAAAACCTTCCACGTGACAGTTGGTATCAGAGCCTTGGTTTAGCTAAGGTGCTGACCCGAGATGGCTACCCCATCGGATGTTTCGAGCCAGCCAATCGAGGGAGGTGATGCTCGAGGTGCCGGTAAGTCCAAGAAGAGCGGCAGCTCACGTGGGAGTTCCAAAGACGTGATGGCTTCTATGGAAACTCGCCTAGTCAAGTGCGAGTTGAAGGTGGCCGAAATCATAGATCGGGTTGAGGATGCCGAAGGCCGTATCGAGAAGCTTGAGTCCGCGGAGGAGGAGCTCAAGAATGGGCTGCAAGCTACCCTCAACGAGTCCCTAGATAGCCTCACCCAGCGGAACGAAGCCTTGGAGGCCATGGTGGAGGCCTTGCGCAAGGAAATGGAAGAGCTCAAGGGGGAGCTCTCGGTTTGCAAAGCAGCCGTCGGGAATGGCATGCTTGCTGCCGCATCACCTAAACAACGGCTGGACATTCCGAAACCAAAGGAATGAAAGGGGGCCAGGTCCGCCAAGGAGGTGGACAACTTCTTGTGGGGCATGGAGTCGTACTTCCGAGCTGCGGACATCAAGGACGATGCCAGCAAGGTCAGTACTGCCGCTATGTACTTAGTCGATATTTCACCTGCGTCTCCACCTGTATGAAAGATGCTCTTCGCCTTTTTAGTTGCTCAGCTATACTCAGTATACTCAGTCAAGCACACCCGATCTAGTTACAATCCTGTCAGTTAGCCAATCATGGTATGAGGAATCAAAGGGTCACAACTTTGTGGAGGAGAGGACCGTTAATCGAACCATTGATGCGGATCTCCGTCTCTTGGCGGCTTTTGATGAGTTGGGGTGGAGTCATGTTCTAACCATTGAAGGAGTGTACTATCCTGGCTTGCTATGCCAAAATTCATAATAAGGAGGCAACCTATAGTGAAGACACCAGAACTTCATGGATTAGGGGTGTGCCAGTTTCCATTTCTATGGCTGACATCGATGGTTTCTTGGGTCTCTCTCCCGCGGATCGTGGGGTTGTGATTAAAAAAGATCAGGTGGTTGACCCTCTTCATGCACCTTGGGACAAAGGTGAGGCTCTGGTGCTTTTTTGGGGTCATTAGAGACATCGCGCCAATGGGTAGCCGCAAGTTCCTTGAACCATGCAGCAGTTGAGGCATCATGTGGCCTCCTACATGCTCAACAGCAATGTTTACCCGATGGCGAGTGGTGCGGATGAATTTCGGATATCGGGCGTTTATATGCAGGACAAAATGTTCTTTGGCCTTCGTGGGATTATTAGAAAAAAGTTTTGGTGGTGCTGTTTTGGAGTCTATATGCAGCGTCGTGACCAACAGGTATTTGAATCAAAATTTTGTCTATCTCATTTTGATCAGTCAGCTTTTGATGGATATGGGTATTTAGGTGGGGATTATCCAGAGCGTAGGACCACTATTAGGAAATATACCCATGTTGATCTATCGCTCTATAGAACAGAACCCCGGACGGATAGGTGCATCGAGGGACGTCGGTGGAGACTATGCTATAAGTTGATAAATCATCCATCTCGGGTCACATTGAGTGCCCTTAGAGTTCCCTTACCTTTAGTTGGTTGTCCCGTCCCACCTAACGGTAACCTTCTCGTTAACTCATCTTTTGAAACCTTCTATTGCATATTGCTAGTGTGGTATCCTCTTCCGCCTCCTCAGTTGCCTTTTTCTTGGGAAGCGTGTTTTTTATGAAGGAAAGAGAGGGACCTTATCTAGACGATCTGGCTTGCTGCAGTTTCAGTCCCACCAGTTGCGCCATCCTTGCAGAAATTTTCTTCAACATCTTTCATTCTCTCTTAGCCCCCGGGGGGCCGGCTTCGCCAGACCATTTATCCACTCATGAGGAAGGGAGAACTTTGAGTTTTCAGTCCTTCTGTCCCTTATGAAGTTAGACTTTTCGCTTTTCTGCTAACTCAAATCCAATATGCGCCATATGCCATGACGTACCCTGCTCAGATTCTGAAACTAGGGAACGGAACGACCTCAATCCTCATCGCTTTCAGTCTTGACTGCCCAAATAGACTCCATTCCACCGACTGGGGCCACGTACATATTCACCGCGGCATGCTGATCCGCGATTACTAGCGAAAAAATGAGTTTTTGGTAAAAGCAATGCCTTTACATCCTTTTGCCCGGGGAGAGGAAGCTTTATCAGTCACTGGACTAATCTCACAAGGCTCAAACGTCTCCATTTCCATCTCATAAGAGAAGAAAGTTTCGGCAGCCATCAACGCAATCCAATAAAACATTGTTAGAAAATGCACTAATTCGAAAACCAGAAGCCTGTGGCAGACTTCGCTGATCATACACCACTGTTTACCTTTGCTGGAATCGACCCAAATTTCCACATCCACCCATATTCTCCTCAACCCTTTTGCCCATAAGGGCCATGCGGAATTTCTTCCCTGTCTTAAGCCAATCGTTATCCGAAAAGACCAGCTATCCGGCAACCGCCGCAGCAGTCCGCTCTTCTCGTAACCTCACAGCTACGTTGGGACCCCAAATGAACTTGCAGCCAATGGCTTCTTTCCCTTAGGGCAATGAAATCTGCCTCAGGTCTCCCGCGGCTTCGACCAATTTGTCCGTTGAGCCTCACTAATTCCTTAGCGGCAAACCTCTCGTAGGATAGGGCAAGGCCAAAAAAGCCGTATATTTTCACGTCTTACTCTTTTCATTCATCTTCAACGCTTGAGCCTACCTTCGCACACCTCCCTTACTCTTTAGGAGAGGAGGCATCCGCCCCAGTTTGCCTTAAGCCACTCAGCCATCCCTCCTTTCTTACATAGCACAGCCCCTAGTATGAAAGTCAGTACCATCCCGTTAAGGACAGGTTTTGAATTGGAAAAGAGAGCGGATCAGAAAGATTTTGATGGTCTTTCAGAGCCTGCCTGAGCTTTCCGATCAACTAATCCCTTCAGGGGCATCTCTTTGCGGGGGGGCACATCCTAAGGCAGGGGAGTGAGACTCCAAAGAGGGGCCGGACGGTTCTCCGGGTGCCGGTGCTCTTTCGCCCTGCCCCGTCCTAGCTTAAGTCGTAGGCTTGATTTGTTTATTCATCTCTTCTTTTTTAGACTCTCACCAGTCTCGGTTCTGAAAGAAAGATTCATAATATAGTTTCTCCGTCGTAAGGCCCCTACTCTCTGTCTCTCCTGATTCTAGTCGTAAGCCTTGCCCTTTAGGTCAGCACACTACTAAGAATGAAAGATTCGAAAGGGGAGAGAAGTCTCAGCCAGGAGTATCTCAGACGCAGACACCATAAGTGTCTCGATTTAATCATCAATTCAATTAAGAGGAGCTGGTTTCCGACCATAAAATATCCGCGCAAGAATAATTTGAAGAAGAAGCTCTTCGAGAACCTGCCATTGATTCTTTTGAGACTTTTCTCCTGCACCTGCAAGACGAAGTAGAGCCCAAACCTTATTAGTCAAGCATCTTTTTCATCTCGCTTTCATTTCCTGCGCTCTCAAACCCGTCCGCGCTCGGTCTCCTGTTATTTCAAAGGAAGGACGGGATTCCATCGAAAAGAGCATTCGTTCCGTTTTCTAGCTTCGCTAACGCTCGGCTAAGTCTTTTTCCTTCGTGCTGACCGTTCGCTTTCTTTTACCCAGCAGCATACCTTTATGCGACAAGGAATTTCGCTACCTTAGGACAGTTAGAGTTCCCTCTCCCTTTGCCCTTGTCCGCATCGATCACGTAAAACGTGACTCGATTTTGCCAAGGTTGACTCCCTATCTCACTCCCGAGGAAGGGAAGCCATTTCTTGAAGAACAAAGGGTCGTTCCGTGTTTGGCCAAAGAAAGAGTTTACGCGGGATCTTGCTCCAGTCGTCAGAATCTCAATAGGAGTCAGAGGATTTGTAAGAGGCTTGCTAACTATAGCTCCGAGTGCGAGCTGCTTTCTGTGGAAGTTTTTTCCACAAAAGCACTAGCAGTGCCAGTATCATGAGCCACTGCCATGAGGCTATCATGACCGCGCACTCGACGAAAGAGCTTTACAAGCGGCATTGCCCTTCTCCAGCAAGTAGTGAGGGATAATAATCTTGTGGTTCAAGGTGCTGTCTTCGCCTTTAGATAACAAAAACAACATCTCTCATAACGTGTTCTACGCTGTTGAAAGCTAGATCCACATGAGGTGTGTTTACCTCGACTGAGCATGAATCTGAGAGAGTCAACCCGTAGGATTTCCTTTCCCTCTTCCCATTCACTTAATCAGTAAAATGCAGGCAGTAGCTGCCTAGACCGACCGAATGGGTCGACTCCGAGGTTAAGGGAAAAGTTCTTTCCTTCGGAACCTCGATTTTATTCAATTATAAAATAAAATCACATTAAGCACTTTGATGAAGATTTATAGCATCATTTAAGTAAATACAGATTAAGATTGTAGAAACATGAGCTTGTGATATAGCTACACCTAATTCCAGACCAGTTAATGCAAGAACTATAAATAAAGGCCCAAGATCCCCTATGAAATAGAAAAGATTATTCATACATAGCATAGTCCAAGCGAATCCACTTAAAATCTTTACTAAACTATGCCCAGCCATCATATTAGCAAATAAACGTATTCCTAAGCTTAATGCGCGAAAACAATAAGAGATTAGCTCAAGGAGTACTAAAAAAGGTGCTAACGGCAGTGGGACTCCTGCGGGTAATAAAAAGCTTAAAAAATGTAGCCCATTTCTTTGAAATCCCACTATAGTAATACCAATAAAAAGAGAAAATGAGAGACCCAAAGTAATAAGAAAATGACTTGTAACTGTGAAGCTATAAGGTATCATACCCTGGGGATTACAAAATAACGAAAAAGTCAAAGTGACAAAGATGCAAGGGAAATACTTTTCTTTCACTTTTCTGGAAAGACCGCCTATTTGTTCGTTTACCGGGTTCAGCACGAAATCATAAATAAGCTCTACCAAGGATTGCCAACCATTGGGTACTAACTTTCCTCCTCCATTCTTAGTAACAAAATAAACCAGAAGTAGGAAGAAACTGAGAGTTAGCAGCATAAACAAAGATGGATTTGTGAATGAGAAATACAAGGTTCCTATATGCAAATCAATCAATGGCAAAATCTCAAATTGATCAAGGGGGGATGGAGCGTGGATTGGCGGTTGTTCTGCAGGAGGAGAAAGGGGGGTGGATTCATCCGAGGATTCCCCCAACCAACGCTTGAGAGAGGGGTCTTCATGTCTATCGGATTGGGATTGCGCAGGATTAACCTGCGGTTCCCCTTCTGGCGCCCTCCAAAAGAAGTTATCAACTTTTCCATAGCATTCTCTAAGAGTTTCCCAGACAGTGCTCATTTGCTTTCTTTCATTCTTTTTTTGTTCCGCTACCCCGGAGGGAGAGTAAACTATAGTTTTTCCAACACTTTCCTACAGGATTACAGGACTAAACGAGAACTTATTTTGGTTGTTGACCAAGCAAAGCAACTGAAATAACGGAACACTTTCTTATTCCCACTGAAGCTAGTACGCAATGAAGGCCAATTCGCGAGCTACCTTATTCAATAGCAGAAAGAAAGCTTGCATCTCCATCTTGGCTACGATCTTTCTTTAATTATGATATTTCCGCTTTCGGTCGAGATGACACAAGAGAGATTTTTTAGTAACTCGGCTGGTATGCAACCTATTCTCACCCATCAGAGAACTCAGACTCAGAAGCCATTGAATTTATTACACCATAGAATCTTGCCAGTGCTGCAGGCATCTCCGACTTTGAACCCATAGCTATAGCTTTAGGCTAAGCCTTTTTTCTCCCCTAGACGTCTTGCAGGAATGCATCTAGAAAGTACTCAATGGGAATACTGATAGGGGCAATACTAGCACTAGAAAACGCGAGACTGAACAGTCTTATATCTAGAGCCTTACTAGGTAAAGAAACTGCATCTAAGGGAACTCACCTAGTCCGCCATAAAGCATTGATAAGAGTCGCTCTGGTCTGGAGATTCTTAGATCGTTAGGGCGTATGGAAGAGAAGGCCTTAGTAAAGGTTCTGAAAGAAATTCGATAAGCTTTTATTCGTCATAAAACCCAAGACAAAAAAATAGAAAGATTTCACATAAATTCCATCAATTCCGATCTGGTTGGATTCAGTTCTTAAGTAGCAGCTATCGGCCTCATCGAACCAAATTCGTCCAAATGCCTTGTAATCTCCAGCACAAAAGAGAGCTCTCTTTGAAGATCCAGAATGCGGAAAGGTCTTTAGGCGGCCGGGCTTAGGGTGTGACGAGATGAGGTACCCGAGCAAGATAGTCACATGTTCGAAGATGATAAAAAAAAAGTTATCCACATTTCTATTTCTGAGGAACATGATTCTGATGAGGATGACGAAGTTAAGAAAGAAAAGGAGGAAGAACTAGAGCTATTTGAACAGCACGAACAACTTTGACTCGTCTCACCAGCTACTGGATAAAAGCAGTCAAAGAAACTACTGCTACTTGAATTTAAATAAACAGGATTTTGTTTCAATTCAATGCATCCGGCCAATTCAATGCATCCGGCTAAGAGGAAGAGGATCAGTCTTTTGTGAAAGTGCCCCACCCACAGTCTGACCAAGAAAACCTCCTTTCTCGATTCCGATCTCAGCCCTAAACATCGTATCGATCGTTTAGCGGCCTTCAAACGGCCTATCCGTTGCCTTTTGATTCAGAGGCTCATCAGATCTATTTTTCTACGCGCCCCAGCTCTCGTAAACTCGGATTTCCCGCCCCGCTTGGCTTAATTTACATTCCGACTTCTTATAGTCCAAGTAAAGGATGGGGGGTGCCCAAAATGTGTGCGGTAGCACTCCTTATTTCCATAAAATAGAAGTAGAATGAAAAGAGGCGCAAGCTTGTAATCTTCGATTTTCCGCCTTTGAAATGAAATGAACTTTTGCTCTTTTGTTTGATATTATAACTCAGAAAAAGCTCTTTGCCTAAGGTTTCTGTAACTAAAAAGGGACAATCCAGTAAGTCAATGCAGTCAAGCCAGTAAGTAGGGAGGTCCAGCTTTGCAGTCTAGCGAGTCAAGGGATGAGAGCGAAAAAGGCGGTTTTTCCTCAATTCAATAGATAGGCTCACAGTTCAGCTCACGAAGAAGACGAAGACCTCGCTGTCTTATTCCCGGGCCTTACGGCACAAATGCCCATTTATATTAAGGGTGGTAGCTGTTTTTAAGAGCAAAAAAGCCCGAGCAAAAGACCCCAAAGGTCAAAAAACCTGCTTGGGGGATAAGATCCTATCTGAATGAGTAAGAGCTCGAAGAAAAAGAATAGGTGTAAGGGTGACGCAGGCAGGTGGAAAAGCTATAATAAGTAGGAATTTGAGTTATAACGAGAAGAATAGTGAAAGAAAGAGTCAACGAATGGATCCATGAACAGAGCTAGGGAACCTGCGCACACAAGAGAAGTGCTACGGTCAAGAACCTTTGGAGGCCAACCTGATTAGAAAGCCAAGTGCATAACCTAAAGCAAAACCACGATCAGAGAAAAGCGAAAGAGACTCCCCTATAAAGTGCTGGGAGCAAACCCCCGAAGAAAGGAAGCTGAAAGTTGGGGAAAGAAGGAATAAACCATTACTCCGCCTTGGTACCCTTTGTCTTGGTTAACAACCTAGGTCCGCCGACAACCTACCGCCCAAACGAGGTAACGAGAATCTCACCCCACCTAAACCAAAGGGTAAATTGATGATCATGGATCACAGACGGTATCTCATAAGTTCTTTATCTTTTAGTTTAAAAGAGGATCAAAAATGGCTCTAACCGCCTAAGAGATAGAGTAAGAGATAGACCTTCCGGTATGAAGTGCGAAAAGAAAATGAAGTGAGAAAGAAAGATCTGCTCATCGAAACCTAACCCAACCTACCGAAGGTTTTGACCTGGAAGGATCAAGGCAAAGGTAAAGGCTATCCCGTCTCTGGCCCTAGGTTAGGAGAGTGCATTTCCATCGCTTTGGATTCAATCCAGCCACAGGTTCCCCTACGGCTACCTTTTATAATTATATCCTCTTTTTAGTCATTCCCACGCGTGGGGCTTGTTGGGTTACGGGTTGAAAAAGGAGCTCAACCTACTTCCTTCGGAACCTGCTATCACTGGCACCTTTATTCAGGAGTTTACCTACCCGTGGGTCCTTCAACCAGACTTTGTTAGCATTCATGCATCGATGATTACTTCATCCTAGCCCTCACTGACCCGGGGCCTAAGCTCAAGCTCTCTCTTCTGAAAAGGATGCGGTCGGACCAGTTTGTGTACTTTCTACGATCCCGTCTCCCTTCTCTTACTTTACTCAATTTCGTAATGCAAAATCTCAGTCCCTTTCTGCATGCCATGCTCAGGTAAGTAAGAAAGCAGAATGGCATTCATGCCGAGATTCTTACTCAATTTCGTAATCGAATCAATCATTCATTCATGTCTGATTATTCAATTTCATAATCGAAGAATGAACTAGGCTCACGTTTTTCAATTCTTGCAGAACCTTTCGGGTAGGTGGTTTACTCATAAGTATGTCTTCTTTCCAGCCGAATACCTTGGCCTCCTTATGGCAGCTAGATTGCCACGTTCAAGGTCTTTGACTTGGTATTTCCATTGGTGTGATTTAGTCGGGGTTGTATTTGGAATTGAAGCAGGGCCTCCACCAAAAGGCTCTGACCTGACTGAAACTGCTACTTATCATCCTAGCCTAGCTACGAGCTTGACTCTATTATTATCTTTATAGCAAGATAAGATTTTGAGCTCCCACCCGAGGGAAACTGAGCCAGAAGACAAAAGAGCTTTCTTTCTCGTATGGATAATCTTAAGCAACTGAAGACATCACATCGTTCCTCCAAGACTATGCTACCATTCACTTAGCATGGCTAGCACGCCTAGCAACTGTCTTTCGACAAGACTAATCAGCCTTTCCTCGTCCCCTAGGAAAGAGAATTTCCATTCCCCGGTCAAATCAAAGTACTACTTACTTTGCAGCATATGAAATAGCTGCCCTTATGCCTCAAACATCAATAGCAGCGGAAAAGATCACAGTAGCTTAAACCAAGGGCGTCGACTCAAGCAAGAACAGCTGATGAAAGAAGATAGGAGTCGTTCACAGGAACAGCTAAGACCGTTTATGCCGAGAGGAAAGAAGCTGGTTTTTCTCGCCTTGGAGACCGATCTCTTTTGTTTCCGGCAGGCTTTCCTTCAACATACTAGAAAGAGGCTTGTTGCTTTCACTCTTAATGAATGCAGTAAGGGGCGGTTTCCTAAGGTTGTTCCTTACCCTGCTATCGATTCGTGCCAGCTACGCTTCCTCTTCTAGAACAGTGACAGCCTAGTCTGATTCCCCCTTCCGAAAGTGGCTTTTCGCGGAGAGGGTGGCGGATCAAGGGATCGGTCGAGTTACTTCGTAACCTACCTTCTAGTGGAGAAGGTAAAGGTATCCCAGCCATAACTTAAGGTTGAGGACCTTGTAAAAGATAGCTATGGTGTACCATACCCGAAGCTAGTTGAGATGGTTTTCGGATCAAGGCAAGGGAGATAGGCTGCACCGTGCTGAATGATTTCCCCCATCTAGATCTCTTTTTGAAAGGTTACTTCAAGCGATGTTACCGCCTTTCCTTATTCGATAATAAATTTATCAAATCAGTTTCGAGGGATGCGCTCAATCTATGATTGCCTTTCTCTGGTAAGAGACCTAAAGTTTAGCAAGCCGGCAACCAGCAGGTAGGTAGATAGTGAAGTTTCTGGAGGTAGTGAATCTACTTCGTCCGCATTGAGCTCCCCTCCGAGCCCATCTTACTTTAGAAGAGAGATGAAAGGAAAGGGAAAAGATACTGAGACTAATGGTGCTCGGGATGCACCGTGGACTGAGATTGTAACTAAACCGACTCAAAGAACGAATACCTATGACTGAACTGGTCACTTGACTGCGGATGTTGACTGTCTTGAAAGACTAGGTTATCGCCCATACTTTTATTATTTTATTGGAAATAACACTACTCCGCGGGCGATAGGTATTAAACCGCCTGAACTGCTAACGGCTTCTTCTCTTGTTAGAGGAAGCCCTAGGAAAAAGTCTTATTTATGTTACACGTAGCAACTCTTCTTGTTCAATCCTGACATCGGAACGACGAGAGAGTGACTAAGCCAAAGCGCGGGACTTCACTTTATTGTATGCTAATAGCGGTACAACTCTTCTTTCCCCCGAAGACCCCTCTCCTAACGAAGGCAAGTGCCACTCCTAGCGCCCTCTAAATCGGCCTTGAAGAAAGGAACCTCACGTCAAATGGCTTTGTTTGGCTGATGCGCTGTGTCCCAGCGGTCGTTGGCTAGCACTACATTCCATAAATGGCTTTGTTTTCTCATTCTGGTCTTGTCGAGGCAGAAGGCACACTTGGAACTTTCTGATGCAGGAGGGATAATAGTATAAAAAGATGCCATTTTTTCCGCATTAGTGGGATAGCAATGAAGAAATGCCACATCTGCTCCCAAAAATGTCCAGCAGGTGGGGGCAAGGTTCTGAAAGAAAAATCGAATGCAAGAATGTCTGTTAGTACAAATTGGCTGTTAGCCAGAGTAGGGTAACCACGCACAGAGAAGGAAAAGGAGTAGGATAAGGACGAATCGCTTGTTCAAGAAAAGAATAGGCTTTGTGATAGTAAGCGCTGCATCGAGATTAGGTTAGTTTGAAATCATCCGCTGTTGCCATCTCCGTTGTTATAGAATCAGAAGTGGCACTTGAGCTAGTGGCATAGATTAAGGAAGAATCAGGGCTTAGAGCCTAAGATAAGATGCCCATTTTTTTTAAGAAGTTTGCCTTTGCGCTGAGACCACTGGTAATCGTAAAACAGGAGTGAAAGAATAAGTTGTGCACTCATAAGCTCTTACTGTTGCCGCATCTCATGGCCTGTTCGAAAGGGAAGAAGGTCGGTAACAAAGGGGAATCCTTCTTTTTAAGTTAAGTCTGCGCATGAATGATCCACTTGCCGCCGCTGACGTGACCCTCTCAAAAAGATATGCCTCAATCTGTGGCAGATCAACCATAGGGATAATTTGTTGGAAGACAACCTCCCGCCGCGGTAGTATGAGCCTTCCCTTTCCTTTTAGTTACACAGGATGCGAAATGGAGATCTATATTGGTCTCGCTTCCCCCAAAAACCTGAGAACTTACTTATGCAAATAGATTGTTACAAAAGTGCCAAAGGAAAGAAGGAGAATTAGCTATAAAACCTTAACTTGCTGACTTGCTGGAATGGAGATCTTAGTATCGGAAAATCCCTCAACAGCTTCACTCGCTTACGGGACCACAGTAGAAAGTCCTTGCATTGCTGCTTTGCTTTCAGACTCAGTACTCTTTATTGAGGCTCTTTATCGAGGTTTTTCTATGTTTCATGTTCACGTATTCTACTACTAACAACTAACCCTAGATTCTTAATCCCTTTCTTTTGGACTTGAGATACCTAGGCCCCAGGGGACAGGACAGGACAAAGAAAGAAAATGTGTGTTCTCTATTACGTGTTCTTAAACAAAAAGTCTTCCTATTTTGTTGTTGCTAGTTTTCCAATTGGAACTACCGATTATACGACTAAATTCATGCCTTCCCAAACTTGCAGGCATATCTATATCTCCTATTCGCAGGAAAAGGACGAAAGAACTAACGAAGAAAGCGAGTACCGGATAAGAACAAGGCCTTTCCTCAAAGCTGGACTACCTGAGACTCCTACCTCTACTGATGGCATGGCCTTAGATAACGCTCATCAATCAGTCAGTCTCACTCTTTGAAGGATTTGCTGGTCTTACCGTCGATGTCTTCTATTACTGGCTTGCTAGAGTGAGCAATCGTACTTACTCTTACTTTTCCGCTGGGAAAGCCCAATATCACTTATAGCTGGATTTTCTCCTTCGTCGGCTTAACCTTCTTCAGGTCTATGCCCAAGGTCTAAACCGAACAACTTAGTCTCACACGGAGAGGACTCCCTAGGGTTCATCCGATTAGTCGATCAAAGAGGTGCCGTAAACTAAACACAAACGAAATTTTGAATATAGTATAGAAAGAAAACGAACCAAATCTATTTTCTCCGCTGAGGTATATGAAGAATGGGTTTTTGGTCCCTTTCGTCCAGTGGTTAGGACATCGTCTTTTCATGTCGAAGACACGGGTTCGATTCCCGTAAGGGATAGGTACTCATTCTCGGCCGCTTGAAGTTAGTGTTCATTGTTGAGTGATCGCTCGCTATCTGGCTGGAAAGGGTGGTCCGGTTCTAACTAAACTTCCTTTCTCCCCCGGGACTACCCCTCTCCGCTGGAAAAAGTGCTATCAGAGCCCTTTTCCCGAGGAGATCCGTTGAGACCTATCAATCGAATGTGAGGCCTACGGACTGTGATCAATCAGCTAGTCTAGCAACTGATCTGAGGATCGGCTTTCCTATTGATTTGACTTTAGCGGGATTATTCATATATCAATCGACTCTTGCATTCCTCCCTTGCTTTCCACCGGCCTTGGCGTTATTTTATTTTTGCTTCCAAAACCACCCAAAACCCTCTGTTCTCTTCTAAGTAGGAATTCTCATCGCGCTATACTCCTAGTGGTGCAGTCATTCATCACGTCGTAGTGAAGTCAGTTTGGAAATGCTCTAACGTTTAAAAATATGAGGAATTAGATCGACCCTTCCTAGCGTGTGTGCTACTTTCTTTCCCCGGGCCGGGAATTTTGAGGGGCAGAAGGGATTTCATTAGAACGATTTAAACCAATTGAGAGCTTTGCCCTTCTGTTTCTTCTCGTAAATCTGTACTTTCGGGTCCCCAGCAAGATTTGAATTGGTTTTGACTCCCGGATAGATAGATCAGCAGGCATAGCGCCCTATGGAGTAAGATGGATTGCCCCAGAAGAAAAATGAGAATGATTGAGAACGAGGATGAACAGAAAAGGGGAAACTAAACCCCGAGCGTCTAATGGTTCAGGAAGAAAGAAGTAGTGAGTGGTTTCAAGGCTTGAAAGAAAGGGGCAGAGATGTCAATAGCGAGACCAAACGAGCTCCATACTTGTAGCGAGTTAAGGGAGATTTTTTTTCCAGGAGTGAAAGACTTTTATCGGACGAGCTCCATACCTGCTTCAGCGATTAAAAAAAAAGAGAACTAGAGAGATGGAGCGGGTTAGGTTGCACAGACAGATTCGTTAGACTCGACAGAGTTATTAGATTAGGGGGGTGTGATCTCGTTGAGGTAAGGAGAGGACAATGATTTGCTCGGATAGAGCAGATTTATTTAGGGTACTCCCTTTCGCTCAATCATTTCCCTTGGCCTGGAGCCTGGTTCATCGCATTTCGCCTGCTTTGATTAGGACTTTTTTGCCTGGTTCTATCACTGTTAAACCATTGAATCCTGAAGTGACGGAACTACCAATCCCAGTCTCAGGTCCTACTCCTATTGACCTTGCAGCAGATTCGATAACAGAATTCGTGCTAACAGAAGAGACTTGCGGCGGTTACACCTTTATCTTATCCTCCTAGTGCCAAGCTAACTAACTAGGATTCGTTCACAGAGAAAGATGCGGTTCTTCCTTCTTTTTATCTTATCCCGCTCCTGCCCCTAGGAAATCAAAGAGAAATCCTAGTCAGTCGAAGGTCCGGATCAGGGAACTCCTCTTTCTATGCTAATAGTTTTGTCCTACCTTACTTTATGTTGATTGATACTCTCGAGTCAGGTAAAAGAGTAAGCAAGAGAAGACCTATTCATTCTAATGCCTCTTATCTAATCTAAGTTAAGTGAATTTCGGATTCAATCGATTCATTCCCCTAATCACTTCAAGGCTTTGCAAACACATACTAACAATAAAAAGGGAATCCCTATTCAATACGGCATTTACAAACAAAGACTGAAAAGCGAGTGTCTTTCCTCGTCCACAGAAAATGAGAGATTGGATGGAGGAGTCACCGCGAAGCGGCTAAGCGGATTACGGATCACAGTCTAAGCGACTGAACTGACTTCGACTGAGATTCTTTCAAGCTTTTTCATTTTCCCCGTTTTAAAGGATGAAAGAAAAGAGTATGACCCTATGCTGATAACAAGTCCCCCCTCCGCCTAAAAAGCCTTCGTGCTCCATACTCATAGCGAAATGGTTCAGTTCACTGCTCTTTCGGAGTCCTAGATCTTTATTCCCTGTTTGGACTCAGAAATCCGTTTTTTCTGATTCTTCAAAAACTTGCGTTCCGAATGTACTACTGCTTGGTCTACGCTGCTCACTGCTTTAACGGGCTAACTGAATAGTTAAGTTCTCTTCTCCTCTTTCGAATCATGAATCATGCCCTGCTGCCTTGACTCTTCGAGCTTCCCCAAGGGCCAAGAGGAAGGAGTGAGAAAAGGCCAAGGAGAGCATCGAATAGGAGGAAATAGCCCAATATAGGGCATCAGTTTAGCTGTTACCGTTCGAGAATCCCCTGTTTAGAAAGAATCTCCAGTTCTTCTTCGAGAATAAGTGGGGCAAATCTGCTTTGGCATGAAGATAGGATGCAGAGGATTTATGGCTAGTAATCAGTGAAATGACTTTGCAGCGTAAACGGTCTTAGCATGGTTAGCACTTCCCTTAAAATGCAGAGGCTATCATACAAGGCACTCGAATTTTGAGCCACATCTCCCTTATCAATAGCAACTTCCAAAGAGTTCGGCACACAGTCTGCATCCCCATCTTCATCATTTGACTCATCAAGAACCACAAAACGAGACCCCGAAGCTTTGTCCGATTTTTGTACTGGCTCATTTTTTCTGGAGCAACCTTTGATAAGAGGGAGACAAGTGGTTTCAAACCTAGCCACGTGGCTAAACCATCAGCGTCAACTAAGAATCCTAGTAAAAACAAGAAGACGGATAATTCCCAATAGAATATGAGTCCTCTTTTTCAGTCCCTTTGTGCGCTCTTCGACTCTCCAGCCCTTTACTTTATAGAACTGGCGACATTTTCTCATACCTTTTTTTTCTAAGCATGTCCTTGAGGGCCTCAATGACGTCACCCTCGTTGCAACAATTGGTGACATAGGGGGGATAGCCGGACAGAGAAATTAGCCTTCACGGGGCTCCCGTAGGGTATATTACACCACCAACAAAAACTGAGGAACCAATCGCAGACTGAAAAGAGATCCTTTATAGCGCTGCTGACACAGGCACGGCAGCTTACCCAGAGAAGACAGATAAAGAAGGAATTGCAAAAGCCATTGCCGCTGACTAAGCCCTACTTTGAATAGGGAATAGCCTTCAATACTACCTTATGCCAACTCGGCTTCTTGAAGGAAATAGACCATATACGACTTGCTAGACTTATCACACTCAAAAGATAGGAAAGAATGATAGAATACCAGAGGTAGTCAAAACTAGACCATGCCTCTATGATGCCAAGAATTCTACTTAGGGGCTTGGGGAGGCTTAAGATGAGGCCGATTGGTAGGTCTGCTAAACTGGACCGCTAATGGGCAGTCTGTAAAGCTTGAAAGGACATAGCGAGAGACGGAATGGGCTTAGGGGTCTATTCCACCAACAAAAACTGAGGCAAGAGCTTCACAGCTGATTCAACAACAGCCATTCTTATTATTTGATTCTCCCGGGATCAGAAGCAGAAGGCTAGCCCCCCGGAGCAGCCCATCTGACAGAATGCAAAGGTTATGGAATAAAAGATCTCGACTGAAAGGTTATGGAATAAAAGATCTCGAGCAAAGAAAGCGAGAGGAAAGCGGGTATGCTCTTGTGGGAAATTGACTGGTTAGAGAGAGAGTTTGATCCTGGCAAATGCCGCCACGGATCATACCAAAATGAACACCTGCTCCCATCACCAAACCACTGAATTACAAGATTACCTGTCCCTTTACCCGGGTCTCAGACAAAAAGGATGCCAACTCGGCCTTTCGATCGACCAATCCTTCAGGAGAGCGCGGAACTGTAAGCCATAGCTAACAAACGCAAACTAGATTCTGGCCCTCGGTAGCATTTCGTCCCGTCCGCAGTCTTGTTCTAAAGTATTCCTTCTCTGGGGGAGTGCTAAGGCTTTCAAGCCAGCTAGTTTTCTTTCAGAACCTCAAGAAGTAGGCCTCTTCCGCAAGTATCATCTTTCTATCTTCCCCGAAAGCTAGATTTATTTCCCGCCCCAACCACCCCATATGAGTTAACAGATCAAGAGAGTGAGTTGGCGTACCCACAGGAGCAAAACCAAAAGCACTAGCATCAGTCCACCAGCAATTCTTTATCCTGGAACGAGATAAAGAGCGAGCTCCATACTTATCTGTCTACCTTGTAGGCATTCTCATTGATCCGCGCTCAAGGATCCGCCATGATGGCTCCCTTTAAGTCCTCAAAGGCCTCTTGACATTCTCTCGTCCAATGCCATGGTTGGTTCTTCTTAAGGAGATTAGTCAAAGGTGCAGCCCGACCCGAAAGAAAAGCCTTGGATGAACCTACGATAGTAGTTTACCAGGCCAAGAAAAGACCTTAGTTTAATCACCTTTGTAGGGGGCTCCCACTCCGTGATGGCCTGCACCTTAGCCTCGTCCATGCGTAGGGTCCCTCCACTGATCTTGTGCCCCTTTCCGGATTATCTTTCTATTGAGCTAGAAAGATCCTTTCCTGCTTTCCCCGGCGGATGGGGATTCCCTTTTTGTTAACTTCATTCTGATTCTGATTGAGGGAGGCTAGATTTTCAGTAGCTCTAATGCCGGTTATGAAGCAGATTGGTTGCTATTCGATTCGTATTTCTATGCGATTGAGGGGCGCCGGTTATAGAAGGTATTCTTCTAAGCCGACATACATCAATCCTAATTAGTTTCGTCATATTTTTGTCGCGTACTCACCCAGTGGCATCTGTCCACTACCCTTTCAGGTTTGGTTAGGTTTTCCGTAAGGTTTTCTGGTTCATTGTTACCAACTTGGTATGGTTCGTTGGATGCTCGTCGAACGCTGTAGACCGGATTGATCTTATGTTGAGCGCTTAATAGAAGATTTTTTTTAATCAGCGTCTAGACGAAGATGCTACATTCTTAACAGAAAAGCTCGAACTCGGTTTATGGGTTCGTTATCTATGTTATTATTGTAAGTGGTATTGTTCATTTTAGGCCAAAAGAAGTTTTCTTGAACAAGAGCTAGTCCCTGCAAAAGTGTCCAGCAAGTCCTCCCCCATGTGCTTTCTTAATGATAGCCTCCACTGAGGGATGCACAAACGGTTGTCCTGAGATTAGGAGCCGCCAACAGAACAACTGGAAGAACTTGAGGCTTGAGTCACTTATGGTAAAGAGAGCCACGGCCCAAGAGATATGGATTCGCCCTTACAGCTATTTCATGAGGAAATCACCTGAAAGAGAAAGATGCCCTTAGTCATGGCCTAGTTTGCTTGGTAATCATTGATAGTGGAAGCTTTGAGAACTTGGTATCCACCGAGATGGTTGAGAAAGTCAACTTGAAACCTGTTCAAGACCCAGAACCTTACAACCTGGGATGGCTACAAAAGGATGCCGAGATTCGAGTCACTCAACGTTGTCTAGTGCCTTTCTCAATTGGCGTCAAATATCATGATGAGGTATGGTGTGATGTTACTCCTATGGATGCTTGTCATCTTTTGCTAGGTAGACCGTGGCAATATGATAGGCAAGCAAGGCATGATGGCTACCGCAACACCTATTCCTTTTCAAAAGATGGTCATCGAATAGTCTTAGCTCCATTGAAGCCAAATCCTATGCCAATCACCCCAAAGAAAGAGAGCTTAGTATTGACGCGGAAAGGGTTTAGTAAAGAGATGCGGTCACAACCAATGGCCTATGCCCTAGTATTGTTCGAAGAAAATAAAGAAAGTTCGAGCCAATTGCATCCTATGATGGGACCAATCTTGGAAGAATTTCAAGATGTGGTGCCCGAAGAGATTCCACCCGGATTGCCCCCCATGAGAGATATTCAAAACCAAATAGACTTGGTTCCAGGTGCAAGACTTCCAAATAAGTCCGCTTACCGTATGAGCCCGAAAGAGCATGAAGAGTTAAAGCGCCAAGTAGACGAATTGTTGCAAAAAGGATTGATCCGAGAGAGCCTAAGTCCGTGTGCTGTTCCTGCTTTACTTGTACCAAAGAAGGATGGATCGTGGCGGATGAGTGTTGATAGCCGAGCCATTAATAAGATCACAGTGGATTACCGTTTTCCAATCCCAAGGTTAGATGATTTACTTGATCAACTACATGGTGCGTCAGTCTTTTCCAAGATAGACCTTCGTAGTGGCTACCATCAAATCCGAATGAAACCGGGAGATGAGTGGAAAACTGCTTGAAAGACAAGAGATGGGCTTTACGAGTGGCTTGTCATGCCGTTTGGATTGTCCAATGCCCCGAGCACCCTCATGCGCTTCATGAATCACATCCTCCGACCTTGTATTGGTGAGTGCGTAGTTGTTTATTTTGATGATATTCTTGTCTATAGTCGAAGCTTGCAGGAACATGCTCAACATCTAAGACGAGTCTTTGACATCTTAAGACAAGAGAAGCTCTATGCCAACCTAAAGAAGTGCACCTTCTTCACCAATGAGGTAATCTTCTTAGGTTATGTTGTAACCGAAGATGGAATCAAGATGGATTCAAGCAAAGTAGAAGCTATTGTCAATTGGCCCACACCAAAGTCTATACACGATGTCCGAAGCTTTCATGGCCTAGCATCATTCTATCGGCCTTTCATCAGAGGCTTTAGTTCCATTGTAGCACCTATCACCGAGTGCTTGAAAGGGAAGAAGTTTGTTTGGAGCGAAGCGGCACAAAAGAGTTTTGAGACTCTCAAGCAAAAGGTGACTGAAGCACCGATATTGAGGCTGCCAAATTTCAACCAACCTTTCGAAGTTGAGTGTGACGCGTCCGAGGTTGGGATTGGTGCTGTTCTTAGTCAAGAAGGCCACCCGATTGCTTTCTTCAGTGAGAAGCTTAATGAGGCAAGGAGAAAATACTCAACATATGATAAAGAGTTTTACGCCATCGTACAAGCTCTCCGTCATTGGAGTCAATATTTGCTACCGCAACCATTTGTGCTCTATTCCGACCATGAAGCACTCAAGTACATCAATCAACAACACAAGCTAGACAAGCGACATGCCAAGTGGGTAGAATTTCTTCAATCATTCAACTTCTCCATCAAACACAAAGCCGGTGTTAAGAACGTGGTTGCTGATGCTTTAAGCCGGAAGTTCACATTGCTTAATTCCATGCAAATCCAAGTAATTGGATTTGATTCACTCAAGGAACTATATGAAAATGATGCTGATTTTGGAGAAATTTGGAAACTTTGCCAGAATGGTCCAAGTAAGCTCTATCACATCTTTAATGGTTTCCTTTTTATTACTAACCGCTTGTGTGTACCTCAAAGCTCCTTAAGGTTAGCTATAATTGAGGAAGCCCATGGAGGACCACTTGGAGGACACTTTGGCCGAGACAAGACCTTGGCGTCCGTTCGAGCAAATTCTTTTTGGCCAAAGATGCAACGAGATGTAGCAAAATTGGTTCGTGCCTGCAAAGTGTGTCACTTAGGCAAAGCCCATAGCCGAGGCGAGGGAGCCTATATGCCACTACCCGTGCCCGATGCACCATGGGAAGATGTTAGCATGGATTTCATAGTGGGATTGCCGAGAACACAAAGAAATAAAGATTCAATCATGGTGGTGGTTGATCGATTTTCTAAGATGGCTCATTTTCATACCAAGCTTGCAACAAAACCAATGATGCATCTTTCATTTCCGAGCTATACTTCAGGGAGATTGTTAGACTTCATGGCATTCCGAAGAGCATTGTGTCCGACCGAGACTCTTTCTTCCTTAGTCACTTTTGGAGAACACTATGGAAGAGGTTGGGAACTCACCTCAACTTCAGCTCTTCATATCATCCACAAACAGATGGCCAAACCGAAGTAACAAATAGAAGTGTTGGCAATTTGCTACGAAGCTACGTGGGGAAAAACATCAAGGCTTGGGACAACATACTGCCTCAAATTGAGTTCGCTTACAACCGGTCATTCCATGTTGCCATTGGAAGGACACCATTCGAGGTAGTCTATGGATTCAATCCTCTTACCCCTATAGACTTAACTCCCTCATCTGTTCACACTCAAAACAGCAAAGACGCTGACACACGAGCCAAAGAGATCCGCAAGCTACATCAAGAAGTGAAAGAGCAAATCACTCAACAAAATGCTAAGTACATGGCTAGAGCGAACAAGCATCGCAAGAAGACATCCTTTGAAGTTGGTGATCTCGTTTGGTTTGCGTAAAGACCGATTCAATCAAGGCAAACACTCCAAACTCAAGCCAAAGGCCGATGGACCATTCAAGATAGTTGAGAAGATCAATGACAATGCCTACAAGATAGACTTGCCCGAAGACTATGGCATCTCTCCAACTTTCAATGTAGCCGATCTTATACTTTGGAGAGTTAGACACGCTCTTTTCACAACCGTGGGAGGATGACACAGGAGTGTCTTTGAAGTGCCAAGAAACTATTAAGGTTGATGATGAAGACAAGAAAAGCAAGCATGAGCAATATATTGCCTCAAGCACACTCGAGAAAGCTAACACCTCAAGCACCTTGCCTTGTGAGCTGCCTCCTTCACCACCTTGCTTTGCTGGGACCCACTAGCTGAGTCAGCAGCTTGCTTGGACACCTCACTACCCTTGCCACGTGGACAGCAACTTGCTTGCCACCCACCTCCCACACGAGCCAATCACGTGGAGCCACTTGGTGCAATTACGACAAGACACTTTGTACCACATGCAAAGCGCCACTTGTCCTTACTAAAAAGTGAAGCTCTCCCACACTATTGGACCTTTTTGTGGCCAAATAGAATTATTTGCTTAATCTTGTAACTTTGTTGTAATTGGCCAAAGAAGAGGGAAGCAAGGAGCTAGGGAAATCTATAAATACCCCACTCCTTCATTTTGTAAGACATGTTATAGTTGAGTTTGAAATCAAATAGTTCAAGCTGAGTGCTTGTTAGCTTTGCTCATTTGCAAGGTGTTCTTTTGCTTTCTAAATTCCTTGGTGGTGCTTAGCTTAGCCTAGGAACCTTAGAGAGTGTGAGTGAGTCTTCTTCTTAAGAGTTTTTTCTAGTGGTGCTTGCTGTATCTAGAAAGAAGCTTAAGTAAACACAAGCTCAAACCGAGGTGACAACTAAGTGGTGCTTGCTTATCTTAGTTCGATCCAAGGCCTTTTCCCTTATTTCGAGTTAGATTCAAAGAGATTTCCTCGCTGTTCTATGATATGGAAATGCCGGGTTGAGTACCGACATCGAGTTGAGTGGTGTTGGCAGGACTGCTCCCTCCTCCCTAGCGGGAGGATTAACCCCTCCCAAAGAAAGGTACGAGACCTAAGAGTTAGAGATTTATTGTTAACTCAACAGGAGGATATCGGTCTTCTGCTCCGACCATCATCCGACTGAGGTAATCTATGGCCCTATCTTTTTCTTCAAATTAGTGAAGCGGGAGTCGGGAAGTTTGCTCTTGTCTGATGAATAACAAGCGCTATAAGGTCATTTTTGTTTAGTAACAAGCCCTGTGAAAGCTATCATTAATAGAGTGAGCGCTCATCTCTTCGATCTCTTTCTTTCTGGGGTGAATAAGCTAGCTAAACCAGTTCCTGAGTTCATGACTTCAGAAGTGAAGCAAGGCACTGAAAGTGAAAGCTGTCTAATCGCTCTAAGCCAGTTGTTGAAGTGAGTTAAGGTCTTTTCGAGAAAGGGTCTTCTTGATTTCATGAGTTTAGGAGTTCATGAGCTAAGCCAGATCGCTATTCCTGACTTGATAGTCCTGTTTTCTTTTTCTTCCTTGTTCGCGGCTACCTATGAGTGAACGGTCGATTCAACTGGAGTTCTGGCATACTATAATATTGATTGATGCCTTCCGGTACTCCCTTTAATAGCTTTTCGGGAAGACTGAACTAAGAGGATCCCCGCACAGAGACTAGGCTGCACATGAATCTGACTCTAGAAATGCCTGTGGAATGTCCATCATCGAGAAGAAATCTATTCACACCCATATTGGAGAGCAATGGATCGAGTAAATAGGAGTCGTGCTCACTAAATTATCTTTGACTTTCAGTCTAGGTATTCTTTCTAAGAAATTTTTAGACTTTCACGAGCACTAAGTAGATCCCATTCTAATCTCTGACAAGGACAAGTACCTTCTGTAGTGGTGGAACAGAAAAAGGAAGCCGCTTACGAGCAGCTTTCTCTCATACGTCATTCTATTCGAGAGCCGGGGGGCGCAGTAGATGAGGTCTAACTGCCCGTAACTAAGGAGAGCTTAGCGCCCTTTATCCGTTCTGTCAAAGAGATCACCTAATGCAAGCCGTGCAATACAGAGTGATAAGCGCGCAGTATAGCATTGAGGAGGATATATCAATATGCCACCATCTCTCTCAATATGCACTCATGAATGCTCGGTATAGGAAGCACCTATCTTTGTTTTTGGCTTTCCAGACAGACGCGTTAAGCAAGTCAGTCAGTTCAATGGGGTTGATTGGGAGCTCGGTAGCTATAGTTCGTTCATTTCTCTATGTCTATTTTCTTTCTTAGAATCTATATAGATGGCCTAAAGGGCCTAGCCCGTCGATCTTTCTTTTCTCTTTCGTTTTCCAGCGCTTCTTCTGTAAGAGCAAAAAGCCTTCTTTTTCTTCAATGAGAAAGCATTCGTTCGTAGTCGCTAAGAGGAAGATCATCTTCTTCTTATTCAATGCTAGCTCTGACCTATCCCCCCATAGAATCAAGGCTTAGAATCAATGCTTTGACCGGGAATGCCCCGCCGGGAATTCCAAAGCTAACCCTTATTGCCATTCTCCTCCTTCTGGGTCAACCAAAAGAATACCCGCTCCGGGTTCTTTCTGCTCGGTTCTATAATTAATCCCGGATCCCTCTTTTCCTGAAGATCCGTCCACATACAGTAACCAGGTCTTTTTATCCAGAGCCAGTGAAATCGGAGGTCTTTCTACCAATCGCTTCACAACCTCTTTCTTTCTCTACAACATTTGGCTGGTCTCCAATCTTCTTTTCTTTATTACCGGGTCGACCATTTTCCTGGAAAAGAGTATTTGCCCCGCTCTTTTGGGTTGCGTCCCGGTTCTGGTCCTTCTTCTGCTTCATGTCATCTTCTTGAGAATACAGTACCGGAGCAGTACCCTCCGGGGTAAAGCAAGACTCAACTATGAAATCTGCCAATGCCTGTGCCTTAATGGCAGTTCTGGGCCTGTACTCAATATCACAAACTAAGTTAACTCAATGCCCCACTTTAGCAGTCTACCCGATGAGTCTACTCTAGAGAGAACTTCTCGGAGTGGCTGGTCCGTTAATACCACAATCTTGTGAGACTGGAAGTACTGTCTTAGCCTCCTGGCTTAAATAAGCACAGTGAGAACCAGCTTCTCTAGCCTGGTATAATTGAGTTCTCCATTCTGCAACACTTTACTGACATAGTATACCGCTTTCTGTACCCCTTCATGCTCCCGAACCAAAACTGCTGCTAATGCTTCATCTCCTGCTGCTAGGTAGAGAAAGAAGACTTCTCCCACTTCTGGTTTACTCAGCCCCGGTCTTAGAGAATAAATCGAAAATCTCAATAGCAATCATGAGATCGAGCTGGCACATCATATTGACTTTCATTCTTTGTACATAGAATCGTGAGAAGGAACCGCGTAACCTGTACAAAGTAGGTGACCAAGCAGACTCTTGTTCACGCCCTACTCTTTTTCGTCTTATTAAGACCGAAAAGTCGAGCCCCTTGCTAAGCATCTATTATAAAACCCTATTTCATCGAAGTTGAAGAATCAAGGTCTTGAAGAGCCTCGGGGATCTCTTGGTTGCATCCTTTTCTCGCTTTTTTCTGAACCAACCGCTAAACCATGTGAAAGGAAGAATACAAGAATAAACAGTAGAAGAAGAAGATGTCAAAACGTATTTACTTTTTTTTTCTTTTGGTGCTTCAATGCAGTTTATTATGGGTGCTCGGCGCATGGAGGAGTTGGTCTGCTTCTTGCGCTTAGGGCGGTTGCAGATGTTACCAACTCTTGATCCAGGAAGGTTGGGAAGATATTCCTTTCCAGGGAGGTTAGGAGAGAGTGAACCTGACAATTGAGAGTAGCCCAGTTAGGTGGGCTTATAGCCAGCACGAGAGCGAAGGAAAGGCCTTAAGAGAGCGGGTACCCCTTATTTGATTTGCTGACAGTTGTCCCTTCTTTTCTTGAACATTCCTTCGTGTCCTCAAGCTTTGGTCTCTCATCCATCCAGGTCCTAAAGGCAAGCTTCATTCATGCCTGATCTAAATTCCTCACCTTCTCATCGAAGAAGGAAAATAGCCTATATAAGAGAAAAGAGTGCCTCACCTTATGGTGTAGACTGAAAGCCTGGATCAATATTATATCACACAGGCAATCTTATGTCGTGAGGTTTGTGCAAGATACTACTGACTTCCTTCCTCCCTTAGTAAGCCTTCCGTCTAGTAAGGCATACATACTCTTATAGGCAAAGAAAAGAAAGATTGATTTTGTTGAGGCTAAGCGCAATCTATCCGTCAACCATGGGGGAGTTCGCCCAAACAAACCCCCCGCCTACCTTCTCTAAGATAGCTAAGTTGGCCAATGGGGGTATTTAGCTAAAGGTGCGGAGCGAAGTCTGCTTTGCTGCATCTGATTGATATTACCGTTCATTCTTATCTGATAAATCAAATGGCATTTCTAGTCATATTCTTTATATCCCAATAGTTCCAATTTTTCCTCTTATTCAAGTTATCCCATAGTAAGGATGAATAAGACCGAATCACGTGCATCGGAGACTTGAAATGGGGCCATAGCAAGAAGGAAGACATGGGATATAACTACTTCCCACGTGCTCAATGGCATCCCCAATCTATCCTCTAGGGTGACACCTATGGTACTATCCGACCCTAAGGCGGTATAACAATAAGTAAGGAGAAGTCCTTTACTGATTAGCTGCTTGAACGTGGCGAGGAAGGAAGATGCTTTTTTTAGAATAGAATGCAAACCAGACTGACAACAGCAAGCTAAGCTGCTAGTTAGGCTGCAAGGATTTCCCTGCTTGAGAGGAAGATTCATAGTAACAATATCCCCTCGCCAACTTCCAGCTCTCCGGAAACTGCCCTTAGCTTGGAACGCAATAGACGGAATGAATAGGGTATAGCTCTGAGTCTAATTAATAGTAGTAGCGGTCTGACTGTCTTTCTGCCTTGAGAGATGCGAAGAATGGCTATTTTTCGCCCCGGTAATTACCTAACGAGAGAGAGCCCGTCTTTCGAATGCAACTTTCGATCAAAGCAGACCAATCCAAGGAGAAGCGAGACGGGATCCTTTCCAGGGCCAAAGGACTGGAAAAGATCCTCTTGTGACAGATCCCTTTGCACAAATGGGGGTCTTTTGATGCAATCTCGAATGAAGGGCCTTTCCAACCTATTCACAATTACAGTTCTCGCTCATGAAAGAAAAAGAGGCCATCCATCCGGAGTCAAGGACGAAATATAAAGTACTCGAAAAAATGAGTTCCAAATATAGAATGGGAGTACGGCTGAGCTTCATGATACAAATTTGCTTTTCACCGGGCTCACTTCTTTCAGCCATCAATCAAGCGGAACTAAACGCATGAGGTTCGAACCCTCGTCCCGGGACACCTATACCTATATGAAGCAATGAATCCAACAACAAAGCAAGAAAGAGTGTAGTTGTTATTCGGATCTGTATCTAGTTTTGCTGCATTCATGCTATCGACGTGTAGCTCGAAAACCGCAAGAGAAGAGCAACTTTCTCTCAAGTTCCCAGCCTTGCTTTGCTATCCATTCCACTGATGAAGAAGCTAAATTCCGAGACTGGGCATTATCACATACGAAATTGTCATATATTGATGTTGAATAGATTTATTCTTTTTTCTCAGGTCCTACCGTCTTCAACAACCAAACTTCAATCATTGAATGGGGAAGTAGCGATAGCCCATCGAGCATAGAGATCATAGCTCCGAAGCTCAACCAAGGTGAGTTTAGTCGATGTGAGTTAGGGGACTGGTTGAATGAAAGGCATATCCCTTCTTTCTTATTGGTGAGAACACCTATTCGGGGTCAACCCAAGAAGGGAAAGGTTTTTTTGAATAAAATACCCGCATTTCGCCACTCAACTGAACAGTCCCTCTTCATTCCCATTTCCGGAGCTGAAGAAAAGCGATGGACAAGACACGCATAGGCTGACGGAAGCTGTGGACTTTGGGAAGCAGTCGTAAAGCCATATAAAGGCGGTAAGGGGACATCTTTGGGCTGAGTTAAATCAATCCCGCACAGGTGATTACCCGGAACGGATAGCTTTCTAGAATTACACATGGTTGAGTTACTAACCCAGACTCGGGGTATGGAAAGTGAGGCTCATCTAAAAGAAAAGACTCATGTAGCCGTGGGGGAGTACGGTCGCAGACGAGTGATAGCATCCATAGGAAAGTTATCATAGGATGATGAAACCTTTAGCTATTAATCTTCCACGGGCCTCCCCAAGAGCCGATTGGTGGCATCCTGGCTTAAAAGGATTTGTGAAAAGATGCGATTGGATCACAGCTGAACCAGTAATGCTTGCCATATTTGTTCGGTCTTTAAAAGGACCTAGCTACTTTACTTTAGCTATGAAAAGCAGCTCAATAGAAAGGCATTTCTTTTATTATCATTTTACATTTATTAATAATAATATAAGGGCATCCCATTAGAAAGCTTTAGCAAGGACGGTTGGTAAACGAAAGAAGAACTAGGCTCAACTTGCAGCAAGTCTAGAATGACCCGGCTTAGCAGGAGGAATTGGATATAGAACCCTTGAGTCTTCTCTAAAGGTTCTGAAGGAAGTTACGAGGGAAGGCACGAACGCTATAACAATAGGGAGCTCTAAACTTCAAAAGAGATTCTCGCATTTCAGTGAACAAGGAAGCGATTCGACGATCATATAGTAGGTGTACCGCGGGTGGCTTTTGTGGGGACAGGCTATGTACGATACCGATTATGGTCGACTTCAGGGTCAGAAGGTGCGCAAAAGATCAAATAGGGTAACATATTCTATTTCACCGGTATAGCCATTTCTGCCTTTGATAACATTTCCAGGTCTTTCTGCTCCTTCAAATTCAAGTGATATTGGTGCTCGTTCCGGTGCTTATAGCTTCGTGGATCTACATCACCATCTCGAGATATGCTGTTGGTTTGCTCCTTGCCCCTGCTTCGGGGGAGCAGCTCTGCCCTTGCTACTCCCTTATAGTAACTAGCGGCTATCCCAAGCGAATTGTAAATACTACACTAGTGGGGCGGATCAATGACTACTGGACTCGACGGCCTCCTCGACATTAGACAGAAAAATGATATGAAAAATGCACTAAGATTTATAGTTGAGTACACAGGTACTGCCCTTCTAAGTTGAGCCGGCCCCGGAAAGGAGGGAAGGAAGACCAGAGAATCTAGAACCAAAGGACTACTTCTCGCGATGAGCTATTTGAAGGAATCTTTCGCTGTATGGCCTTCGAATTTCTTTCAGTTGAGTTTTAACAAGATAAACCGCGAACAGCTCTTTGCCTTTCTGCTTCAAAGACAAGAGGAGAACAAGACCGGGGACAAAGCCTTCCAAGATAAGTTTTTATACTCTTTTTCGATATGACCATCAAGAGCAAAGCGTGGCTTCTCGCCCCGGGCCAAAACGGATCATCCTTATGGCTAAGAATCTGCCTTCACAGCGATCTGCTTCTTGATCTGAGTGAAAAGAGGAGTCTTCCCAGATGTGACTAGAGAATAGCCCAACAGAGGCATGCCGGCATCTCGCGATAGATTTAGAAAACTAAAGAAAGCAGACGTTAGCACTTTACTAATCAAATATAGGGCTTTTCCCTATCTTACTAATAATAAGGGGCTGCTAGTTGTAGCGCGCTAACGCCCCTATAGAGTAAGGCTCCTCTTCTGCGAGACTCCATCAAAGTCCACCACTCGTTGGTTGGTCTTCAATTCTTTTTATTGAGACTATGCCCTCAATTCCATTCTTCGTCTTCCTAGTCGCAGTATTCTTGCTCAACTCAACATGCATTTTAGAGTGCCGTGTCGGGGCGATAGGCGCTAGCAGTCACGCATTCGAGCAAGAGCCTTTGCCTTTCTTCGCAAATAGAGGGCCGGAATAAGTGCAAGATACTCCACAAAAGAATAGATTAAGGTGATAGAGTTTTTCAGGCTTCGGAATTGAAAAAGTGCTCTTTTGTCAGCCCATCAAGTTCTTGTTTGATCAGCCGCTGTTAGAGCACCACAATATTCCTCCTTTTGGGGGTAATGCTCTCAATGGTGAATCGATCTTTTGATATCTTCGATGGCATCTGGAAATCCTAGCAGAGGGTCGCTACTCGATATTCTAAATAGAAGAATAGAAGCAGGAAGGAAAATCCACTATTCGCTTAATGGAATTGGTTTCCTTACTCTGATTCCAATCATAACCCTACCTAGAAGCATGGACTGCCCTGTTTTCAGGAGAAGAATTAGACAAAAAAATATTATATTAGGCTAGCTTCACTATAAAGGCTTGATTTACCCACCCGTGGTAGAGCCATCTGTCCTGGCCTCTTCGAAAAAAGCTTTGGGATAATTCGTCGAAAGCAGCAACTCCTACACCTACCGCTACTTTAACAGAACAACTCCTGACTCTGGGGGAGAGGGTCTGAAAGATACTCGACCGAAGGGAGAGGTTATGAAATAAAAGATACTCGACCGAAGGGAGAGGGAATATCGTATTAAAGAGAGAGATCTTTCCTTTAGGACAGTGAAGAGGTAAGCCTTTAGCGCGTGCCAAGCCCTAGCTTTAAGAGAAAATCTGGGACAGTGAGGCTAGCGCAGCGAAAGGAAGTGGCCGAATGAGTCTATTACCTTTCTTTCAGGGCAAAGATTCACTGATTCGATAGAGTTCGGGTTGGTCAATACCAAGCAACCTCTTTCCACCACATTCTTATCTTTCTTCTGCTGATCCGAAACAAAGAATGAAAAACCTAGCCAACCTGCCTCTTCTTCTTCTCTATCCATTGATGATGACCCAAGTGGTGCTATCGATTCATCAGTTTTCCCACTTTCCCACAGGTACCGGCCACCATTTCCATGATGTATATAAAGTATAAAGGTATAAAGGACTTGACCAACACATCCAAGGAGCGCTAGAAATCAACGAGTTTTTCTTTAATTGGATTGGGGATGCTGTGCCAATGCCAATAATCCGTTACTCCTAAAGTCTGCTCTTTTCTTGATTTATTGTTGAACCCTCTAGAGCAATGGAGTACACAAAGGGTCTTCATTGGCCTCTCTTTCAATGACCTGGAGAGGGAGGTAAGAGCTTGTACGGTGGGTCTAGTAGGAGACCGAGCAAGCTGCTGAGAAGGAATTTCGTGTAGATACTCTCGGCTCGACTGTGATCATTTCTTTAAGCGAGATTCACCCTAATGTCGATGGAATTCCTGCATTGAAAGACACAGAAACCGGGCTATGATAAAAGTCAAAGGATGTCGCAGAAGTAGTCTTCGGGTGATTCAGCGAGACGGAGCATGCAGCTACCCTACCTTGCACATAAAAGCCTACTGGGATGGAACCCACGATTCGCCATTGTATACATCTGTCTTTCTAAGTTAAGGATTGATGTTGAAAGTCAGTTCACAAGCATAACCTATTGGCCCTTATCCATCCCTAACCCCGGAGCGATCCTGGCTTTCGTTTTCCCTCTCCTTGCACTAACAGACATCCCTCTCATTCCACCCTCTCGCTATGAGCAAAAGTAGGTTTGTTGCTTCCTCTTCGATCACGTGATCTATTCTCAACTGTCATGATCTTTTCTCTGAAGAAGACTCATGTTCACTTCCCTTGGGCTGCAGTGCTTGAGTAACCTATTGAGTTAAGCTGAAAAGAAAGGGTAGTAGATTCCAGGATTGCGTATTCCAGTATTTGGGATTGCTGGCTGTGACGTATCCTTTCCTGGATTGGGGATTGATGGTTGTTCAGTCGATATGAGTGATTATATTTCTATATCAAAGACCTGTTCGTTTCCCTATTATCCTGCTGAACACGCTTCCGCACCATCATAACTTAATTAGCTAAAGCCAGCAACTCAACTCCCGCCTCCCTTATAGGCACTTGGCTTTAAATAGGTCGGTTCCGTTCTTCTTATTATATAATATAATGAGTTGGTTGTACGCTGGAAAGTATACCAACTGAGCTATCCCGACCATTTTCCATCCAAAGAATGATCAGAGAAAGCAAAAGCTCATTCTTGCCGTCCAAAGAGTTCATTCTAAGAGTTCATGGCATTGCGCACTACTATACTATATTATATATTCGACATTGCGCACTTTCTTTAAGGGAGGAAGAATTTCAACTTACTCTAATGGGTTAATTGATGCGGTCAACTTACTCTAATGGGTTAATTGATGCGGGGACTCAAGATAAGCTTCTGAGCTTTCAATCGCCCTCGCGAAAGCAATCAATAGCTCTTTTTCGTAGGTTCAAAACCTCATGAACGAAAATAGGCTCCCTCAGCAAACCAAATATCTGTTCCACACCTTTTTATTATCTTTTTTTCAAATAGCAAACATCTATTTAGCGAGTGAGCGCAACTCCTTTATATATACTGAATTGAATCTGAGAAATAAAAAAGCTCATTGTTGCCGTCCAAAGAGTTCATTCTAAGAGTTCATGGCATTATTTTACCTTCCAACAGCTGCATATAACCGTACACTCTTTCCAATAGCTGCAAATCCGGCTAAGTCGGGCTAATTAATAGAACTCTTTCCATGGAATAAGGATAAGGGAGAATCTTGAACCTCCTCTCCTCTCCCTAGCGGTCGAGATCTTAGATAACCTGAGCCTAGCGGTTCACGCTTCAAAGGTAGGGTTTTAATTCCCTTTTCTTGCTTTAAACAGTGGAAAGAGGTTCGGGAAGGCCTATTCAAAAAACTCTGTGCCAAGGATGGCCAAGGGACGGGATGGAAATCCAAGGTCTTGGCTAACGATGTCAAAAGGCTTCCTAATAAAACTCGAGCGAAGCGAGAAGGGAGTCAGGCCTTCTTGAAGACTGACTGCGGAAAGCCATGTATGAGGTCAAAGCCGAACAGCTTTCCTTACCTTACGCTGGCTCGTGCCCAATTCCAGCCTCTCACGAGAAAGAAAAAGAATGATCCCTGCCGACTTTTCTTCTTGGCTTGGCATCAACAGGTAATCCCGCATCTGATTCAATGGGAGCTCCTCTTCCTATTCTATCTAAGTGAATCTCTTCCGATGATTCTCCTCGGCTCCTGGTTCTATCAAACTAAAACCAGACAGTATCCCTGGTCTGACTTTTTGACTTTGACTCCGCCCAAAATCGAAAGTTTTTCCCAAAACACAGAAAGACCAAAACCACTTCCAACAGGTGCACCAGGGAGCCCTGACGCACTGTTGAAGTTTTTTTTATCTCATCTCCCGAGCGCCATGGTCTCTCCACCAAGCTCCTGCTTCACTGACGCACCCTCCAGCCGCAATTTGATACCTTGGGCTTCACCTGAAGCAGTAAAACCGCCCAAATCTCAACCAATAGAGCAATGCCACTTCAGCAAGATTCTCCAGCTCTCCCTATCCTTGGTGCCCAAGCTGCTGATATGGTTTTTGATTCCTAGCTTGAATCATGAAAGTATGCTAGCATAACCGTCCGGGGCTTAGGAAAACCTCCGCTAGAAAAGAGTGCCTTTCAGTTTAAGTAAAGGAATTTAACCTCAGTGATCTCCTTTCCTCTCACGGAGACTGAATCTTCTCTTCTAGAAAGGCAGGGCCCTTCCGGGAAGCTTTGGAGCTCAGTTTCTTCTTCTATACTATAGTTTTGGTATGGGCAGAGCCCCCGAGGAAAGTTTATGAATTTTCTCCTCCTTTCCTTACCCTAAAGGGTCAGATCTTTTAGAACCTTATCGAACGAAGGCTTCGAGGAGGCGTCGATTGACAACCTGAAAAGCCAAGAAAGTTTGACTTTTTTCGTTTAAAGAAAGAAAGATCTTTACCATCTTCTTCTTTCTTTGAAGACTTTACACCCTCACTCTTTAAAGTAAGCAAGTAAACTACCTTCATTGATTCCATAAAGAAAGGTTCTCTTTTCCTTGCTAGGAAAGCGGGAGTTTGGCATGTACCCCCTACCGGTTTATTCCAAAAATGGTACATAATACATCATACATGTAAATCAATCAGTCCACGCATATTCTTTCTAATAATGTCATTAAGGGCTAAGGGGGGTCTCTTGGGTACATTAAGACATAACTCCTCAATAAAAGCGTGTATTTCCAGTTTAGGAAGAGAGAAAGTCTAATTCCACTAGATAAACTTTAATTTCACTCTTGAATATGAATTCAACCAGACTCAAAAAGTAGTGGCAGGAAGCAGCACACCAGGAGGTGCAAGATATTTTATATTTTAAACATTCCAACTCATCTTTCCGGAAGAATTACCATAGGTGTCTCCGGCTGGAAAGGGGCGGAAGAGGGTACCGCACCTCCGAGCGCGGAACATATCAAATGTTGTTAGCCAAGCCCAAGAGCTGATACCACACTCGTTGAACCCGAAATGCTCACTGAAGCAAGACGTGGGATCTTACTATACGATCGACCTCTCATTTCCCGAAGCCGGAAGAGAACCAAAGCAAACTCTTCTTCATTTATATGGGCTTAGAGTTAGCTAGACTCAATGAGAAATCGAGTATCTTAAGATAGACGTACACAGGGTCAACACCTCTTTTTCTTTCAGAACCTTACCCTTCCAAGCTCTCAGCTGATAGTCGAGTTTCAGCTCATCTTAAAAGGACAGCTTCTCCTTTAACAGACCTTCTTTCCGCGCATCTCACGCTGGATGTTCGATTCACCGTCTTATCGCCGGAAGAACATCGACCGACCTGGGTTCACCTTCCTTCTTCTTCGATAGCATCAATTAAATGGCACTAAAAAAGGTAGTTCTGAGCCTTGGGGTGTCATCAATGTCGGTACCTTCCCTATTTACTCGACGAATTAAGGGGGTTAGTTATTCGTTTGATCAGAATACTGAGGCAGCCATTAGGGTAACGGTCCTCTTCGACGACAAGAGTAGATCGATCGGGGAGTATCTTTTTGCCATACCCCATGACACCCACTCGAAGTGAGACGGCACCCGGTGTCACGCCGATGATTATGAGAAGACTTCTAGGTTTTAGCGCGTTTCCGACGGAAAAATGTACCCGATAAGGGCAAAAATAGTCAAAATTGAAAAAAGAGATAATTTAATCTTTTCTTTGAACTAACAACCCTTTGGGGAAGAGAATGGGAAAGATGGGAGGAGATATCCAATGAGCAAATCAGCTTAGTCGATTTCGCAACCATACCGCTAAAAAAAAAAAGGAAGCAGGCCACTCGCAGGAAGGAGAAGACGTCCGAAAAAGCCCTCTTACTAGAACTCTCTTTGGCAAGCATGAAGCCGTCGGAACTACCCACTCTATAAGCTTTCTAGTGCGCACTTCTCTTCGCCTAACACATTCAACTACCTTTTCTTGCAACAAGTCCGACTGCTGTTCTCATACAATCTGTTTAGAGTCTCTTTTTATGTGGATCTCCTTCCTGGGGGGTCATTACCTTTAGCTCAGTTTGAGTAGCACTTCCTCAGCAACCGGTAAAAAGTAGATTCATCAAGATCGGAAGGCAAGACGCAGTGCTCCTGTGGTGAAACTGCAGGATAAAGATAGGAAAAGTGGTGCAACGAATCCTGTAAAGGCAGCTGAAGTTAAAAATAATTTTAGAATGTCTTCTATATGCTAGAAAGGACTCCATTCTTTCAAATTCTCCTAGTTACGAGTGAGGAATTCTAAGACAAAGAAGAATATTAAAAAAGAGAGATTTTGAGACGCAGGTTCTCGCGGACGCAATTCCATCCTACTTGTTATACCTCGTCCAGACAGAACTAGAACATAGATAGTGTTAACCGCCAACAAGAGGAGCTGGTGCAGTAGTGGGAGTAATTGGATCTCTTCTTGATGATGGACAAGGCACGGCACTTTCTTCATTGACAGTGAGCAAGGTCGTTGACTTTTTTGATTCATGCGCAGCCCCCTTCTTTCTTTCATAACCTTACCGGGAATACTAGGGAACATAACCGCTGGAACCCGTGGTTCATAAAGACGGGGCGGGGATCCATATAAACCCGACTCCCTTGATCAATTTCCATGGGTGAAGCTTCTGGGAAAGAGCCAGGAAAATTCCGATATCCGACCAGTCTAAACTCCTACCCTCTTCTCTTTCTTGGCGAAAAAGGATCAAAAACAGCCAGCCCGATAAAACACAATTTGGACGATTCTGAATGTCTCCTTATAAGGGAAAGAGTACGTCCGGTAACCGAAGAAAGTAGGCCGGTCCGATCCGAACCCCGGGAACCAGAGATCTATTAGTGACATTAGTGCAAGATGCGCTTTTGCTAAGGAGAATGCCTACCTTGTTTAAGCGTAAGCGGGCTATACAGAAGTAGCAAAGTCTGAGTAGTCAGCTGGTAGAAAAGTCGGGAAATGGTCCTGGAGTGGCAACCTCTAAGTTCTGAAAATTATTGGTATTGGCTGCTCGTTATTCTATCTGTTGGACTATCCTTTTCAATCTTGGAGCTATTTGAATCTATATGGAAAAGGACCCATTTATCAGGATTCAATCCTGGTTCTTCGCTTATCACATGGCCCTTTCTCATCGAAGACAGTGATCGACATACGAATCGTGAAATTCATTCCTTGTTGGTCTCCCCTGCTTAGCATCGATTAGCCTCTCTCTATGAACTAAAACCAGGAACAGACGGAATGAGAAGGATGAGAAAAGGAAGAAGACGAGGTAAAGAGATAAGATGAAATCTAAGGTCAAAGTTCAGTCCCAAAGCTGCAATCGGCCAGTCCGATCGGCCCACAAAACTTAATGTCACGGGGAAAGCTGTCATCTCGTGAGTTCGCTAAAGGACAATCGGTCGATCGTTCTCTTCGCTGCCTTCAGCCGTTAGTAGCCTGGTTCGTTCGTATAGGCAATAGACTATAAAATAAGGGCCTTTTTGGCAGTGGGACAGCTTTCATAGTGAATCCGAGGCAGGCCTAACTAGTGAGAAAAGGTCCGGGAAAGGCCTTAGAATAGAAGTCAGCCTTAAAGAGCGGGCTTATTATTATCTGACTCAGACTCTCCCCTTACCACTTACAACATAGGGGGCTATGAGTCTAGATACTCTTCGCTTGAAAAGGCATGCCTTTCGCTTGTCTGGGCCACGCAGAGACTTAGACACTACATGCTAGCCTACCAAGTCTGGCTTTTATCCAGGATGGACCGGACCCATTTCAGTCTCTTTTCGAGAAGCCAGCACTCTCAGGCTCGATGGCAGCAGTTCTTATCAGAGTTCGACATCACTTATGTCACGCAGAAATCCATCAATCAAGGCTCGAGCCCCTCCTGCATACTAAAAGCTCCACCCTCCTCTTCCCGCCAGTGCTTCCTTGTTCTTATCTCCATAGAAAGCGAACCACACTTTCCAATCCTGCCTTCTGCCATTCATCAACTTCGTCTATTCTCGAGAGGTCTTGACGATACCCTTCTTCTGAACTGCCTAGGCCCATCCCAGTCACAGGATCATATGAGAACGTCGTGCAGATGCTCAGGTGCCGTAGGCTGGCTGGTAAAAGAAGCGGGAAGTAGAATGCCTCTAGTTACTTCAAGCTCTGCCGTCACTGACTTTCTTTTTCTTTCCATCGACCATCCCCTTCCCCTAACATGGCGAATAAACTGATTAGTAAATCTGCTTTCTTACTTCTACTACGATAATACGAATAGTCAGAATTAAAGTCTCATCCGATTTCTTTCTTTCTATAGGATATTGTATTGTATATGTTAATATAATTGTATTTATTCAAACTTACTTGAACTTATTGTATTGAATTGTATTTGAATTTATATTTGAATTTGAATGAAAATTGATATTTATTCAGTTTTGAATGGTTTTTTGATTGTATTGAATTTCATTGTATTTGTGTGAGCGGAATGCAAGATTTTGATTGATTTTTGATACGTATTACGTCTTTATGAGATTTTATCCGTTGTTTATTGATTGATTATTATGGGTTTGATTGGTTATGTTTTATTGCTTGATATTGTATGGGGGGTATTTTATTGATTGATTTTAGTATGGGTTGTATTTTTTACATATGAGACTGGGAGTGCATTTAGTTTTCTATGAATTTAGATTCTCTGCAAAGCAAAGGGAAGAGCACGCCATTCAGACGGAAGCGGAGGAGAGGATAGGAGGGCCGAGGTACGACGGGAAGACGAGGATTGAAATCAAGTTGAAAACCCCGTATTTTTCGCCTAAACTATGTTTTTGCAGGGAAATCGACAACTGAATTTTGCAAAAGTTGAAAACCCCGTATTTTTAGCCTAAACTCTGATTTCGCTAAGGAAATGGTCCTTCAGTTCGAGAAAAGTTGATCTCCTATATCGGCGTTTTCACTGAAATAATGAAAATTGATTTTTATTCTCTTTGCCCGTTCCATTTGCATTGACTCTTTTCTTCCCATTGACTCTCTCCTTAGCATTTTAGACTGCAGCTAGAAGAGCTGAGCCGAAAGGAAAGAGTAAATGGCCTGAGGATAGTCGTAAATTGCTACGCAATTTATACGGATGTAATTTACGCAATTACTGTAATCTGCTTGGGCCGACAAAAAGAGTAGTGGGGGATCGAGCGTAAGCGAGAGAGACGAAGACACTTGACTGAAATGATGCTGACTTAATAGTTCATTCTGTTCCTGACTCTTCTTTTCCGGACTCTGATTCTCCTGTTTCAATGGGGTTCTAGTGAGCTGTTAATGGTTGAAAGTACTATACTTTATACTTTTCTTTATGAGCTGGTGCACTGTAGAGTTAAGGTACGAGTGATAACGACGTCGTTAGTTGTTTTGTCTAGAACGACGTTGGTAGGCAATGAAGATCAAAGTGTTTGGTCTCCCTACCGATCTGCTCTTCGCTACGCCCCTTTCATTTCTTTTGTTCGCGAAAGGGTATCTTTAGATAGAGCTCGACTGCTATTGAAAGGGAGATATACGAGTAAGATAAGGCTAGTAGCAGAGTGAATGGCCAGTGGATAGTCGTAAATTGCGTAGCAATTGACTCTTTGGCCATGAATGACTCTTACCTGCTTGGGGATCGACCTATGAGGGAGATATACGAGTCACGATAGAGCTCGACTGATACTGCTAAGGAGAGGAGCGAATGATAATGACGCGCGAGACCCCCACGTAGCGGGAGAGAGGTAGAGTGAATACTTCCGCCCAAAGCAATGAACGACTGTATATGAGGGCAGACAGGGATCGCAATACCCTAATTTAGGGAGAGAGAGAGTTGAATCCTTAGCAAAAAAGAAAACACTTTCAATAGCTCTTTTGCCAAGGTACGAGCTTCCTGGTGCATATTATTGTATTTCTCTATACCTAACTCACTTCCAGGTCTATATTCTGCTTCATGATAAAAGAAACTGAACTTAAAGAATCTTAATCTGAATCTGAAGAATGAAAAAACAATTTTGCAACGCTCCGCATCTCTACGTCGCGACTTAGCTATCGCTCGTTTTAACTTATCAGCCCGGCTCGTTAGGTAATGAAGTCCGATAGCTCAGTTGAATTCTTAAGTTCGCCAAGCTCAACAATCTTGAATGCTTACTCATTGCTCGGTCTAGCGGATTCGTTAAGGGCAAACGAACCATTCACTTCACTCGAACTCCACTCAACTCACTCGAACTCTGTTAAAGAAAGAGGTTCTTACTGGACCGGCTTCTTTGAGTTTAGATGCCACTCGTCACAGATGCCATTCGTCACCGGATGCCTTTCGTCACGATCGAGCGAACTCTGTCCTTACCTTCGTCACGATGGAGTCTTAGATGCCCTCGTTACGATAATGGCTTCTTCGTCTGCTAGATCCCAGTCCACATTCACTCTTGTACCAGTCCACATTCACTCTTGGAGGAGCCGCCATTCTGACTCTCCGCTCAGTCGTCTGTCCCATCAGATCTCAGACTTTTCCGCACCGCCGGTCCCAAGACTCTTATTCCTCTGTAGTTCCCCTCGCTAATTAATTCATCTGTAGTTCTCCGGTTCTCCTCGCTTGGTTCCGCAGTGAATCTTCTCCCCCGATTGACCGATCTCCTCAGACCCACGTCACGAATAGAGAGTGCACTCCCCCGACCTGAGTCACCACTGGAAGCTAGCTCCTATCTTTGGATAAAGAAAGAGTCCTCCGGTCGCTGTCAATGAACTACTGAACTTCCGATAGCCGAGAAAGCACGGGTCCCCCGCGTACGTGGCCTAGACTTTTTAATTTAGTCGCACCGCGTAGGGGGCTTCGATCCCCTAGTAGCTCCGTCCACTATGAATTAGGTTCTTCCATTCTCTCGGTTCCGCTACTTTCCCACGGGCCCGGGCGAAAGAATTCATTCAATTCAACTCGCTCCGCACCTCTACGTCGCTATCGCTCGTCCCTGAGAATGAGAAAGAGTTGGGAGGGACAAATGATCTATGCCCCCATTTGCGCAGCGGAATGCGGCAGAGAGTTTGACAGCCTCGTGTCAGGTAGGGAGGATTGACCCCATAGCTCTCAAATCCGTCCCTTTCTTCTTGGCTCCTTCGTTGCACTCACTCGCTTACTGCTGTCCATTCGAGGCTCTATAGTTTCACTCACTCGCTGGGCGCACCGCACTGACTGACTAAGGTCTGTTTATCTTTCTAGAAACTCTTCTACGTCTACTTCCTCTATGATCAGAGTCATGAGACTGAGGAATGAATTGGCTACCGCTGGCTTTGGTCTAGTGAGTTCCATAGGGCCTTGAACAAGACGACCTGAAATGCAGAGCGACGAGGGATCTTATCTAATCTCGAGATCAATTAAAAGAACAGCGAGACTTTCCCATCAAAAGAAAACAAACTTTAGGAGTCAGAAAGAAGAGGCAGCGGAGGCTTCATTGCTTAACTTAATGGAACTGACGCCTCATTAAATAATTCAACTATCATTCATCCTAGCCAAGACCAGAAGCCCATACCCCGATTCTCTTCTCTGGTGCCATAGTGGACGCCCATACCGATTGGGACTCTTGAGGGGTGCCGGCTAGTGATGAGGCATCCAAGCTCATGTCTCGAACTGCAAGGGATTCTAACCTCAACACAAGGTGCCCTACTCAAAAAGGAAAGGGCCACTGCGGCGCTACACAAGAATCATCATTCCCTGGCGAGCGAGGCATAGATAGATCGGTCTCCCGAGAGGCATAGATAGATCCCGAGGCATAGAGTTTGAGGTCTACTCTTCTCATCTGAGCTCTACTCCTCTCATCTGAGCTTCGGTCGGACGGATCGGATCCTGTCGAAAGGACGGGCCACGGCGAAGCCTCCTGCTCACCAACGTACGACGACGACTGAAAGGAACGCTGGGGAGTTCAATAAAGAAGATCGGATCGGCAGCGAGTGAATGAAGAACGGGCAGACTCTTGAATTTGAGTAACCGGGGAGTTAAGAGAAAGAAAGAATCTTCTGTCCGTCCACTCGCAAGGTTCTCAATAGAGGTATGTATAGGTTCTCATCTCATAAAGAACCTCGGACAGCACTCGGACAGCAGAATCCTACCTACCCTTTGATCCCGTCTGAATTCGTCTTTCGAAGAAGAAGAAGTCTCGCGGCCCTTGAAGTCGATCATGTATCATTCCACACTCTACTCTCATCACTAATCCAATTGAAAAAGAGAAGAGACAAGAACTTCACAATTCAAATGATAATGAATGGAACGACCGGTCGTCCTACGCCGTGACGGACTCATCCTCACTAATCCTTTTGTTGAAAAAGATTTGAATAGACGACTGATTGAAAAGAAAAGATCAGTTTCAGAAACAAGTGCTGCGAAGCTTCATACGCGTCAGTCCTAAACAGACAGCTTCCACTGAGAAGAGAAAGAGACAGCTCGTGCATCCGACAAGTCGAACGGCCAAACGAAGCGGTAGCGCAGTGCGGCACCTAGGCCCACGAGCGAGCCGACCATTAGGAGCGGCAGAAAGAACTACGCAAGCAAGCGCTACTACAACTTCAGCTTCCATATTCTTGTCTTGGGGAAGTGATTGTTGAATGGGAAGTGATTGTTGATTACCCATTTGTGGAGCTTCCATTCTTTAGCGAGAAGTGAGAAGCCGGCCGCGTGTCGCTTAGCTCTACGTGTCTGTACGTTCCTCGACTAGCCATAGTTTCCTTTTCACTGATTAGTTGAAAAGAGCTACGACTTAAGCACTTGACAAGGACAACGGATAATGAAAGAATCTCACTTATCTGATCTGAGAGAGAAAGAAGCTCTCTTCCTGAAAGCCACCATGAATTGAATGATTCCGCCCGCAACCATGAATTGAGTGCTCTTATTCATGAAGCCCACGTAGCAGTCTAGTTCACTTCCACGACTAGAAAGACTTTGGTTCACACTTCCCCGACTAGCTAGAAGGAAGACTAGTTCACTTCCCCAACTATAAGGAGGATGAGCCGAGAGAGATTCATTCGTCCGAGGCCCCACTAGAAAGAGGACTAGTTCTACTTCCCCGACTAACTACGACTAGACTAGAAAGAGCTCACTTCCACGACTAGAGCCGAGAGAGATTCATTCGCACGATCCATAGTTGCCTCACCGCGTCACTGCCTTTCCTCGTCTATTCCTATTCCATCGATCGGACGAATGGCGACCAGTACTCGGCCCGCTGCTCCATTCACTGATCCAATCCTCTCTTCTATCTATAGAAAGTCTCACCCCCCGGGATTGAATATCAGTATAAGTCTTTCCTTTCCCGCCTCGTCCTCGCGAGACCACATTCGATCGCTAGTGACTCCTAGCCCACGCTTCCACTACTCAACTCCGTCGGTGACTTGACTACTCACGCTATATAAGGCAAGGCCTCAGACCCATGTGCCCTCCGAGAAACCAGCTCTGACCCATGCCCTCCGTGAACCGCTCCTTCCCCCTTTGTTGACTAGCACGGCTCGCACCCTCCTATCTCTGAACCGTAGGGCTCTACTAGTACTCAGACGAGATGGGCTCCCTATGCATGAACTTCTAAGCTCACCCTTCTCAGGACTCCTCTTCTCAGGGTTTGATTCTCCTGAGACTGACTTGTTCTTTCTTCTTTAGCGTTGCGCTTCGAATAGTTTCTTTGTTTGTTGCACACGACTTCGCGTAGCTTCATTTGGCGGGTTTGATTCTGCCGATGCCGTCCAGGAACGGAGACTCACCTGACCTCGAGGTAGCTCAGCTCCCACCGAGTCGTCGCTACGCACCTTTCTCTGATGAATCTACAAAGCCCTCCGATTAGGAGTTCATCTTCCTTTGCTTCTAAACCGACGTAGACCCTTTCAAAAGAAACTCGAGTCTTGGTCGCCCGGTCAACCTACTAATCTTGAATCGCAGAGCCCGACCAGACTACCCATACTTCTCAGCCCGGGTCAATGGCATAGGAAGATAAGCGAGCAGACAAGCGCACTCATCTCTAATATTATTCTCTAACCTTGAAGACAGGCACTACTGAAGCGACCTCTCCTTCCACTCCGACTCCCCGAACAAGAATGTACTGCGCCTCCTTTCTCAGATCCCGTTCATGCCTTCCCGAATCCCCATAGCCTCTCTGCCGTGCTTTCATGCCTTCCAGTCCCCATATTCCATTTTGACTATTTATGGTGCCATGAACGACTACGGTATGCAAGTCCTAAAAGATAAGAGACTGTTGCGGTTCTTCGAGTGACGATTTTGGATTAGCTCAAACACTTGGTACGGAGCCAGAAGGAATGAATGGTTAGATCCCGTCCCTGTTGCGTACTTTAAGGAATTCAGATCTTTCCCTCTCGTCTCCACTGGGAATCCTCTTAATTCCTCTTTAGTCGGTGCCTAATCTTATAAAGAACTCTTGTCCTGTATTCCTCCTCTTTTAGAAGGAAGGAACGAGCGGTAGCGACGTAGAAAGCGCAACAAAGAAAGACTTTCTGCAAGCAACTAACTAGCAAGCACAACTGGAATAGGCTCTAGCCAAGAGCACCTCTACCGGCTTAGCGCAACTAAGAAAGAAGGACGGACTTGTTAGCGCAACTGAATATAGGAGCTATGCTACTTCTTTGCCATCCTTACGAGCAATCCTTAAAGAACCGCTGCTTTTTCAATCTGTACGCGCAATCGAAGCTATCATTGAATTGCAAACCGGATCCCCAAGAAAAGAGAGAGCGCAGCCGACAAGTGGCACCTTGGGTCAAAATGGTGGTTCCCACACTGTCCCCAACTATCCCAGTCAAGAGTCCTGAGAGGACCATTAAGAGGACCGAACCATTAGATCTGGAGTTGCCAGCCATAGAAGAGAAGAGCTTGGATCAGCAGTAGCCAGCCGCCATAGAGAGACTCACCAGTAAGTAGCCATAGGGCTTAGATCAGCAGTAGCCAGCCGCCATAGAGAGACTGGGCTTAGATCAGCTGCCAATTAGATCACCAAGCCATGGATGCCTGTGGGCTTAGTAGTAGCCTGCCCTCACTAGTCGCCTGCATCACTAGTAGCCGTAGCCTGCCAATTAGATCACCAGTCGCCGTGTGGGCTAGGAGGTGCGGACGGAGTAGGTGCGAGCGAATGAAGCGCGGGATCTCTGCTAACGAAGACGAATGCGAAGGTGCGAAGCGAGATGAGTTCAAGGCCGACCTCAAGTTAGTGTTTATTAGTTGGGAAGCGAGGTGCCCGGGCAGTGATAGAGAATAGGGCTGAGTTCAACCAACTGAACTAGTCCTATATGACTGGATAAGTAGTGTTGCTCTACAAGGAGTCTCGTATGGCTATCAAATCTAAGCCGATATAGCTGTTCCAGTAGTCCCGCTTGGAGATTCAGTGATAAAAGTGAGATTTCGAGTCTCATATAACTGTTCAAGCAGTACTTTTGTTCTTCATTCTGGTTGGGTGAGTTGGATCGGATCATTGGTCCATGGGAAAGAGTCGTGCCCGAGAAGCAGAGGAAGGGGAGAGAAGCGTTCCTTGTCCCAGACTTCGTGGTGCCCACCAGTTGAGGAGTCGGCTACCTGAGTGGTCGAGTTGAGGAGTCGGTGACCTTTTGAAGCGCAGGCACGAAGTGGAGTCGGTTACTTGAAGGAGCTCAGAAATTAGCTTCGAGGAAGGTTCTCCGTGAGTCTGAGATCAGCCAGGTTCGGAAGCGCGGAGTCTACGGTTGAGATCGACCAGGGAAGTTTCACGTAGTGCGCCAGAGATTCTAGCTTCTGGAAGCCAGATAAGAGCGACTCTCTTCTCTCAGTGACGGGGAGATAGATCAGTTAGATGCTCTCGAAGCCAGTCAGAGGGCAGACTCATCCCCTCCCAACCTAGGCCGAGCACCAGTGGAGAGGCTGAGTTCTCGGTGCGAACAGAGTGACGCGGCCAAGCTTTGTAGATGAATTCAGGTGATCGGGAGTCAGAGGAGATCTTCGGAATGCCAATGCCAATTATATTCTTAGCTAGAACAGAGGTCGGGCCACATTCACTGGTGAGCAAAGGAGAATCAGAGAGTCATTCTATTAATATATCAGTTATGTTCTCTCTTCGAAGTTGAAGCAGAGCAGTCAAACTCTTTTATTGATTTTCTTTTCTGGTAGGTTCTTCGGAGGGCTTGACACGTGACGCGTGAAAGGACTGGTGTGGAGGTGAGAGTCCGGAGCGACCAGCGACTACAAGACTATGACCAATCCGAGGATCAGAGCAGAGAAGCCGAGAGCGAAGAAACGAAACCCAATCAAAGAGTAGCCTTAGCTTTCTCCGCCCAAGAGTAGCTTAGCGCAGCGTATAGGTTAAAGGCTTCTCACTTCTGCTCCGTCACGTGGAGAGGTCCAGTTCTGCTCCGTCACGTGGAGAGGTTTGTTTAAATTCCGCTCCGCCACCTTTCAAGGTCCAATCCAAGAGACTGAGAGGCAGGCTTCTCTATGCCACGTGGAGGTTTAGTTAAGACTGGACTTCCCGCTTTTTCTCTAACGGAGGTTTTGACTTATCTTTAGCGCGTAGCTACTATCGTGGTCTTCGTGGTCCTCAAAATTCCAAAGGTAGAGGTTTGGTCTTCAATTCCACTAAGGTAGGTGTTTCGCTGCTACCACTTAGCTCGGGCCCCTCTAAGTCATGTGCACTAGCATGTCGATATCAAAGCCTGAGACTAGACGCCGCCTGAGACTTCTGAGACTTGCCCACCGTGCGTGAGACTTGCGCTATCAATCTATGGTATGGACGCTTGTGTGAGATCTCTCGCTAGCATGTGTCGTCTCCTCTCTTCTCCGTTCTCGGATGGCTCTCCTCTCGGGCTAGCGGCTAGCGTACGTGGTCTCTTGTCCTCTACTCTCTTCTCATCCGATATCTGATCTCTTGCTGCAGACGACTGACTAGGGACATCTGATGATCTCACGCATGCAGACTCTGACAAGGGACGTATGATCTCGGCCGAGACGATTGATCTCATGCAGACTCAGAGAAAGTCAAGCTGAGCTCTTTTCGAAGTTCGACATCATTTAGCTGAATGATCTCTCTTTTGATGCGCTATCGTGACGCACACGTGCATATAGTTAATTCCGAGTTTTGTGCTTGCTTCAAAGACCTATTATTTGCGAGCCTCTTTTTTTCCAGCTCGGGCTTGCATAAGGCAACGTGGCGCCGCCCAAAAGATAGGTGTCTTTTCGCTGCATGCACTCATACCTAGTTCCTATCCCCGCTTCTTCCTTCCTGGCAAAGACATTAAGGGAGCGGCTCAGCAGATCATGCAAAGGGAGATGCCTACTGCTATGGCCCAGAGTCAAAAAGAAATGGGAGCTCGGGAAAGTAGTATAGTGTGACTACGACGAGCGAACTCTTCTTAGGGAGCGACTAAAGGAAGAGCGGGCCACGAACGAGTGAGAAGAAGGACGCAAAGCAGGGGTCTTCCAATAAATGAATGGAAAGAAGGTCGAGAAAGAGTGGAATCGAGATCGCAGGAAGTAGGGGATTTGGGGCATCGAAGACTAAAGAGATGAGTAGGAGGAATTGGACACTAGGAGCGAACGATGATAGCAATCAAATGAGAAATGAGCTATCCGAACGAATCTTCTTTCTATCTTTCCTTCCTGTCCTCTATCTATCTTATATAATAGAACCAAGAATCTAATGAATAAAGAAAGAATATCAGACCTATGAGACCTCTCTCTTACTGTTTGATCCGCCATGTTCTATGCGATCCTACAAAGCAAACTTATTATATGAATGAAATGAGATGAAATGATTCTACACCCATTGCCCAAATGTCAAAGAATAGCCGAAAGAAACTCAACGACGAAAGACACTCCAATACTACTTGATAGCATGGTGTGACTACATGTCTATGAAGGGTGAGGCTCTTCAAGAAGCGACCATCGCATGAGAAAGAAAAGAAGCGACCATCGCCCGCCCACCGCGCTATTGAATGAATATCAACATCGCCACTAGCCGCCGTCCATCGCACTATTGAGTCCATCGTTGATATAAAAAAGCAGCTCATCGTACTATTGAGAAAGGAACAGACCATGATGATGACGAAGCGTTACGCAAGAGCAGAGAACCACTGAGATTGAAGAAGCATGCTCAAGTTCCTTCCGCAGAATAAAATGCATTGGAATGGAAGGAAGACTAAGCACCACAGGAAGAATGTCTATACTTGAGATTCCTACCCCTAAAGATTCATGCCCACTCCATGAGAGGAATGAATGAGGCCTACCCATAGTAGCCCATACCCATAGGAACTATGCCAATAGCAGGAATGTGTCTACTAGGAACTATGCCCTTAGCTAAGTAGGAAAGTGTCTACTGGAAATGAGTGCCCTTACTTAGAAAGCTTAGGTGGAAAAAAATCAAAGCTGGACCCTTCCCGGCTTAAATAATAGGGCAGCTCTTCGCCCCTCCCTTAGGAAAGAATCTATCCACTCCACTGGACGACTACCACCTGGAGGAGCTACTGGAAAAGAGGACGACCTGGAAGAAGAAGGAGGAGACTCCTAGGCGGGAGAGAAAGAAGTCCGCTCTGTAGGCGAGAGAGAAGCTACGATTACATGCCCATTCAGCTCGCTCCGGAAGAAAGCTACTTTTGGCTCAGCTCTGAACTCAGGAGGACGTCCACTCAGCTCTGACACTTCTCTGAACTTTGGAAGATAGATGCCTACTCTGCTCCGGCTCCGGAAAAACCACTTTTGAGGATGCGCCCACTCTGCTCTGAAAACTTCTTTGGAGGGTGCCTGCTCCGGCTCCGGAAGAAGGAAGATGCCTGCGCCCTCTCTTTGGAAGATGCCCACTCACTCTGTGCTCTGAAAACCTCTCTTTGGAAAAGATGAGAGATATGGGGAAAGATATGAAAAGCACACTCTGGAGGAAGAAGAATGGAATGCTGGAGGAAGAAGAATGGAATGGGAAAAATGAGACTCGAACCCTTCGCGTCAAGTTTAGCGAAGCACACACTTAGCACCGAAGCTCAGGCACCTAAGGCTCATCCTTTCCCCTCCTAGCCCACAAGCACTCCTCTCCTCTTGCTTAGAGATCTATGATCATTGAATCCCCCGCTCTCTAATCATGGATTCTCTGGTACGCTTTTTTCCGCTCTGATAGATGATCGCTTGCTCACACTAGTACGCTTTTTCCGCTCTGATAGATGCTCGCTCACTCACTGGTACGTCCGCTCTGATAGATGCTCGCTTGCACCGAGAACTTCTCCCGTTCTCTTATCCCCTGCTCTCCCGTCCCCCTACTCTTATCCCCGGCTTCGCCCCAGATCCTCGCCGACCTTTCTTTATTGATACAGCTGCACTTGGAGTGAAAGGACACGACACGCCTATTGACTTGGAGTGAAAGAGGATGCTGCACGCCTATTGATATGATACAGTTGCACACTTTGGAATGAATCGAAGCACGCCTGCTGATTTGGAATGAACCGAAGCACGCCAGATTGAACTCTTTTCTTATCTCTTTTTCCAGGGGGATCTCGTTTCTTATCTCTATCTCTTTTCCCAAGGGATCTCGCCCGATGATCTGTCCTTCGCTTGGATAACCTAGCAAAAGAAGACAGGAGAGACGCTAGTTCCACCGCTCTAGCCAAGAAGACAGGAGACGCTATTCCACCGCTCTACTCTAGCCAACCAAGACAGAGGAGGACGCTAGGCTACTTCCATCGCTCGTGCACAGAGTGAAAACTGAATAGGCGACCTGGAGTGAGGACTGAAAGAGCCGGTAGAGTGAGGACTGAATAGGCGACCTGGAGTCAAGACTGAGTAGGCGACCCGCAGCTGTCCCCTGCGCACGTACCAGAGCAATGGAGGTAGAAGCCCTGGTCCATGCCAATTGAACCTCCCCGGCCCACGCTCATTGAACCTCTCCCTTGTCTGCCCCTTGTCCGTCCATTGGATGACCGAGAGACCCTTCCAGGATGACCAAGAGATGTCTGTTAGATTAGATATTACCGGGAGATCCCCCCCCCTCCTCTCAGCCCCCGAAAAGCATGCACGTCCACTTCGCATGAACTCAAGTCTCACCACTTCGCGCATGAACTCAAGTCTCACTATCGAGAGATTGCATGAACTCCAGGTCTCACCATCGAGAGATCCGATCCTTCTTACCATAGAAAGATAGATAGGCAGAGGAAGATGATGCACTCTACTATAATTATTTAAACCTTGGGAATGAGCATTCCAACTACTCGTATATTGTGATATTATATACGAAAGAAAGATCCCACGGAGCAGTAGCTTTGCTTGGTTAAGAAAGAAAGAGATAATTGGTTGTAATTGAACAGCCCCCATCCCACCACCTAGGCAAGGAACAAACAAAGATGCTACGAAGAGCGGGCACGGCTCACCTCTTCCTTATACACCGGATCACTAGTCTTCCTTATGCACCGGATCACTAGTCATGTCATGGTGACGAGTAAGAGCAAGGGGACCGCCTAGTCTACTCTGCTATGCTTCCCACTGATCTGCCTCCTCCGGTATGCTTTCACTGATCGACTCTCCTCTGCTTGCTATGCTTTCACTCATCTGCCTCCTCCGCTTGATATCCACGGGAGCTATAGAACGGATCGTAGTTCAGGAAAAGGACAGGAGGTCCGGAAGAGATCCCCGTTCTGGAAGGGAATGATCTGTCTTGCGTTCTGGAAGAGAATGATCCGTCTTGCAAAGCCCTATGATCCGACCATTACACCATCCATATCCATTCAAAGCAGCAGATTAGCCAATTAGAGACCATCCATTCAAAGCAGATTATAGCCGCCAATTAGAGACTTTAAAAGCGGAAGAGAACCATGCATTAGCCGACTGATTAGGCACGATAGCCAGAGAGCCGAGACTTTGATCCTCGAGCCGTCCCCTGATTGAAACTCCCTCCTGTACCCAAGGCCGTCCCACGAACTCTTGATTGATCTTCGAGATGGCCATCCCACGAACTCTTGATTGATCTTCGTTCGATAGAGGGCCCCGTCCCATGAACTTTTGATTGAGACTCCCCCCTGTACCCGAGGCCGTCCTGATAGAGACATTCACTCCTGTGCCCAAGATCTCCCATGAAGAAGAAGGGCTAGAACCGAACCGACTCAACCTGACACGTGAGGCACTCGTTTGCTGTCTAACTCGCTCATGCACTCGTTCTGCTTGCTGTCCCACTCGTTCACACACTCGTTCTGCTGTCCTACTCGCCTCGCTCACGCACAACAACACACTTTCTCCCCAGTCGTGAATGGACATGAAAATAACACACGTAGAATACGAAAGATCTATCCCTTCGCCTAACGGCTCAGCTCTTCGCCCCTGCCCCTACAGCAACAGGTCTAACATGGCTGAGGATAGTCTACAATTGCTACGCCCCAACGGCCAGTCGTTCATGGCGTCGGATAATCTTAGCCATGAACTCTCACCTTGCAACAGGTCGTGAATGGCAGGCATACCATAGTCGTCAATGGTGTGTACACCATTGACTCTTTCCATTGACTCTTTCCTAACGGTCGTACTTATTGGATACCCTCTCAGTTCCTTATTTCCCTTTTCCCCCTCCTCTGCTGCCTGCTCTCCGCCTAGTCTCAACTCTCCTCTGGCGCTATGCTTCTTCCACTTGCTTTGCTTACTAGTCTACTCTACTCCTCTGGCTATCCTTCCACTTGCTTAGTTATGTTCACCGATGCTACTATGGATGACTCAGATGTCCTATGCTGCTATGCTAATGTTGATGCTATGGATGACTTGGATGTCCTATGCTGCTATGCTTGGCTTAATGTTCACCGATGCTTGGATGTCCGATGCTATGGATGAGTTGGATGCCCTCTGCTATGGATGACCTGACCTGGATAATCAAACCCGGTCAAGAGGAATGTTTTCTGGAATGCTTTCACACTTGCTTAATGTTCACCGATGTAGATACTCTGCTATGCTTTCACACTTGCTTAGTTATGTATGTTCACCGATGTAGATGCTCTGAGACACCGTAGTAGGATGAATGAGGGAGAAAAGAGCTCCTTAGGAGGCGAGGACTCAAATTAACCCTTGACTGCACTGCGGTATAGGTGACTGCGCTGTACAACAGTAGAGGCGCTGTACAACAGATGAGGCCTGATCCAACCCCTTTCTTTGATTTGATCTAAACCCCCTAGAAGAAGAGCGGCTACTCAAGCCATCAACTATTCCCGACCTCGACATCAACTATTCCCGACCTCCGTGATCTGCCTAGGCTAGGCGAAAAACACACACACACACAAGCAAGGCCGAAAGATGCCACGCCACGAAAGGCCATAGACCCGAGTTACGCTAGGCCGAGTCAAACCTTCATAGCAAGGGGAAAAGAACTAGGGATTCATAGCAAAGGGATCTGAACTAGGGACCGAAAACCTGTGACTGACGGAGAGACGGAGATCTTAACTGGGACCGAAAACCTGTGACTGACAGAGATCGTAACTGGTGGAGTGGGGACCGAAGACCAGTGCTGTGACCGACAGAGATAAGAGAACAGGAGACCGAAGACCAGTGCTAGTTTAGAGCGAAGACCAGTGCTAGTTTAGAGCGAAGACTAGTGCAAGTTTAGAGGCCACCAGAGGGGGTCCGGTCATCTCTTGCCTCTCCATCTTCTGTCAGGAAAAGACACATAGAGACCTAGGCTCCCTTACCGCTAAACCTCGGTCGTGAGCATGGGCGTGAGCCTCCTCTACCTCCTACGCTTCCTCTACCTCCTGAGCTTCCTCCCCACTACTACTACTCTACCTCCTCAGAGCCTCCTCTCTACTACTCGACCTCCCATAGTCAGTCCTCTTAGCTTCCTCCATACTACTCGACCTCCCATAGTCCTCTGAGTTGTGACTACCCCGCCTGACCTATATCCCTACTATGCCTGCAATCCCTACTATGCCTGACCACACTGATGGATGAGCGCCTAGAGATGGGAAGAGGGAATCTTCGGTCCTTGCTCTGAGGCTGGGTTCCTTGAGAGGCTTCCTTCCGGCAGAGTTCATAGTCCTTAGAAGAGGCTTCGCTTCCTTCCCAAGAGGCTGGGGTTCATAGTCCGTTAAAGAGGCTTCTTTCCAACTAACTGATGAATTCGTCCTTAGAGGCTTCCTTCCAACTGATGAGTCCGTCCTTAGAGAGGCTTCCTTCCTGATGCTCACTCCTGGATTCCGCTAGCACCTACACACGGAATCTTCTTCTTTGTCGCTGGCAACCTACTCTGTTCTTTCTCATTTGTCGCTGGCACCTACTCTGAATCCTCTTCTTTCTCACAGGCACACCTACCTACACTGAATCCTCTTCTTTCTCACAGGCTGATGCTCAGTGATGATGATTGTCCGGTATGATATGATTGTAGATTGTTCGGTATGATGATCGCCGATTGTCCGCTATGATGATTGTCTGCTATGATGATTGTCTGGCGAGGGGACATCTTGAGTTGAGAATGAATATGTCTGGCTGACTCCGCAGTAGGCAAGAAGAATCATGCTCCGGCTGGCAGACTCCGTAGGCAAGACTCATGCTCCGGTTAGTGGTACCGCTGCTAGATTAGACACTGAATGGTTAGAGTGAGTAGTACCGCTGCTAGACTAGACTCAGAATGGTTAGTGGCTGGCAGACAATGATTGGTTAGCGGCAGTCGCACTCACACTGATTGAATGGTGAGAGAGCCCCTGGATTGGACATTGCATGGTAGGACAGCCTGAGAGCAGACTCGGGACAGCCCGATATTGGACTAGGGACCGCCTGAGAAGACTAGTTAGTGAGAGAGCCTGATCTGATTAGACTAAGAAGAGATAGTCGTACTGCCCCTGAGAGGACAAAGAAAGGTTGCAGACAAAGAAGAGAAGAGAGTTAGTCGTACTGCGCCACCAGATTGGACTAGAGTTGGTCGCACAAGAATCCTTGCTCGCCGTCGGACCAATGCCCTCTTTATCCCCTTGCTCGCCTTCGGACCAATGCCCGTCGTACCAATGCCCTCAGACTGAGCAGGAGTGCAGTGCAAGTCAGAGACGGATCCCTCGTCAGGAATCCTTTTGCTCGCCGTCGGACTAATCAATGCCCTGAAAAAGCTCTGCGTCACGTGTCAAGGCTTCACTGTCGATCCCCTGCCCCTATGGGCTCTGCCGACTCCTCGCACCTTCCTTCCACTCACTCGCTACCTAAGGAATCCCAATCTATACTCAATCATCACAATCTATACTCAATCATCAAAAAAATGGAAAAGAAATCGATCGGAGATGCTCAAAGAATCACTCTTCTTTCCCAAGTGTCTACACTAATCATCACTCTCTTGTCTCTTCTTTCCCAGGCAGGTGCCACTACACTATAATTGATTGACTCCCTCTTACTATAATTGATTGAATGATTGATTATCCTTGATTGACTCTCCCCCTTATCACTACTGACCATCTTCACCACTACTATTGGCTCTCTCAATCACACGTTCTCACTTCCTCTCACGAAGCCATCTTCACCACTATTGGCTCACCCCCTATCTCAATCACACGTTCTCTCTTCCTCTTTCGCTACGGCTATACTATTGGACTAGCTAAGCATCCTACGGCTACTATTGGACTAGCATGTGCTAAGCAGCGAGCATCATGTAGGAGATTTCTAAACCAGTATTGTATTGTGCAATTCGTTCCATTTCTTGATTCTTTCGCAGCATCGGTCCGACCTGCCTCCGTCGGTTAAAACTTCGCTGCGAAATGATCAATGATCAAACAGAAAACTCTTATTTAGCTATATGCTTAACACAAGCAAGTAGAATAGTCTCTGAAGAGGGGCAAACCAAAGATAGTACTCACTTCGCTCCTAGCCTTTCTCTCTCCTACGCGGACTATCTAGCTGGCAGGTGCTGCTCCCCCACATAACTGCTCTGAAAGAATTGCTTGAATTGAATAGAACGAAGACATCAGGTTTATGCTCTATCTTTCTGCACAGAGTTGACTCATCCTCTCATCATCTGGCTGGAATAGCTCAGGACACTCGGTGAGTGGGAGCCAATTGGTTCTTGGCATTGGCCTACTGAGAAAAGAAGGTGCAAAGCCACTTCGTGCCTCCCTTATCCGCTTCCCCATCTAGTGGCGCGTAGCGCTTCACTTCGCCCTTCGCTCGTGCTTCAGGTCTCCTACCTATCGATCGGATCAAAGAGGCCCTGGATACACTAATAAGAGTAGTCAGCGGGGCTAGAGATGCAATGCCACTTCTGCCCACTCCTAGATTCCCTAAGCCGAACTATTGAGTCCCCAAACCTACGAATCCTGGGCCCCCTCTTGCATAAGAGGAGCCACTGAAGAGCCAAAGAGGGGGCATGAACAGAAAGATCTTTGATCTCATCTTATTGCTGGTGCTGGACATACTCAGGCTGAACCGACTAGCTCTCTTAGGAATTTTCTTTACGCACTTAGCCTATCAAAGTCAAGTGAGCCCTTCCTCCGTACCTCCTTATAAAATTCCAACCCTTGCTTAGGCACCCCCCATCGTCAGACCCGAATGGCACGAACGGAGGGCACCGAAAAGCACTGCACACACCGAACTCCCTTCAGACATCATTAGTAGACGAACCGAGAGAGATGCTCCAGATATTCTCATTCACCACCTTTCGACCTTCCGCCTCTAATAAAAAGGGTAGAGACCTCCCCACTAATTAAATTTGGTCGCCTGCGAACCGGGCACACTGTGGTACCCCATCCTTCGTCGTGCTTCCCTTTTTTTTGACTCAAACCCTCAATTAGATTCCTGCCTTGCTTCTGCTAGCTCTCGTGCTGGACCGTTCCGCCACTCATTGTCTAAGCGAGGCATCACATTAAATATAGGACTGAAGTGCTCCACACTACCTTCATTAGGGAAGGCTTCCACTGGATAGAAGAGATCATTCGATTCGCTCAAGCTGCACATCTCTTATCATAAAAGCACTAAAGGCTGCTATTTCCTAGGTTCAGTTCCCAACTTATGATCCTGACTTCCCTAACTGAGACCCAAGCGGATAGCTGGCTTTTCGGCTCCTCTCCCGCGGGGCAAGTTCCATGTTAGTATGCGACTTCCTAATCGGTCGGCTTCACCTATTATATTAAATGGGTTAGAGCCTCCTTACCCACTATATCTAATGTCGCTTTCCCTTCGCACCTCTACACCCATTAAAGTTTGAGCCAGCTAGAAGGGAGTGGCGTAGTAAAGAACGAAGTGACGATTTGCCTTGAAGCTCTCTATCATAAGGATCTGATCGACGAGGGCAGAGGACAGCTTCCTATGGGCACTTCTCTTATAATTTATTGCTATCTTATTGTTCCGATAATTTATAAGATAAGTAGAAGCGGACACTTTGAGCACTCTAGTCTATGGTGTGCCGATAAAGAGCAACTCTACTAGAAGGGTTCTTTCTTCAACAAGGAGAGCACTCGCGCACTCTTCCTATTTAAATTCAATATAGGTTTGACTATTGACTAGGAGCGAATGTAATGAGGAAGGAGGTGCGTAGCAAGCACATAGCACTCTATCCGAATGCGCGCGTATAGAAGGGACTGCGTATGGACTGAAGGGGTCGGCCAGATAAGGCAGATAGGGGAGAAGAATCAAAGCATCTAGTACTCCTTCTTATACCAAGGAAGAGCAAAAGAGTTTGTGATCACCTCAGTAGGGAAAAGGCAAAGAATAATCGTCAGGCAGAGAGAAAGGAAATGGAAGTGCTCAACAAGTAAGCGACTACTCACTACTCTCAGGGTAGGGAGCATGCTTCAATCAAGGTCTCTTCCGCCAATGTCAAACCTTCAAATTATAATGAAAGAAAAGTGAGCATGCCTCTCCCGATCCGGGGAAGGAAAGAATTTGATTCTTTCCCTCCTCATAAGTTGCTGTGCACGGAGATCCTCAGCGCTTGAAATCTCTTATTATTATTTGTGTCATCCATTATATTATATATAAAAAGAAAGGGATATTAGCACATAATCAAAGGAATACGTGGCCCATAGGTCCGGGGTAGCGCGTTCTCTCTCTCCTAAGGTCAGAAAGAAGAGCGATGCGACCACTGGCTCCCTCTGTATGCTACGGATGCTTTAGGAAAGAGTGCTAGGTCTTCAGTGCTTCATTCCCGGACGATGGGGGCAGTTCAAAGGAGAGTTCTGCTTCGTATCAGAACATAAGAGTGGAATAGCTCAGCTCATGATCTGAGGCACTATTTGAAGTCAGGGACGAGCGAAGCTTAGTGTGACTAAAGGAAGGGACGAGCGAAGCTTAGTGTGACTAAAGGAAGGGACGAGCGAAGCTTAGTGTGACTAAAGGAAGGGCCTCGCTCCCGCGTCTATACGCTCCCGGCTCTACGCACGCACCACGTCGCTCTTGCTCAGGGGCCTTTGATTAAGGGTAGGGTTCTTTATCAAACTTCAGTCTATTCCCGTAGTCGCACCATCGCTCCCAACCCCCAGCAGATTACAGTAATTGCGTGAATGGCTATGAAAAACGTAGAAAGATCTGCCCGTGGGTTTTGGATTGCTCTTTCTGGCTTTTTGCTTTCAGTTTCGAGTAGTTGCTTTCCCTTTGATCGTTGTTTGAATCATTTGAATCTTGTCTTAAGTCCGAAGACCGATCACGATAGCCTGCCGGCTCTGCCTTCTATGGTCTTCTTTCAACATCCCTTTCGAGTACTTCTTCTTTCATCTTTTCTCTCGGGGGAGGCTGCTGCTGCTGCTACTTGAGTTGAGATATGGAAGCTCTTTGAGCTGCTTTAGCGAATGGGGGGGCAATAATCCGTAGGCCCTCAGTGCTGGGCTAGCGATACCAAAGGGGTATGGAAGGTAGGGAAGGTAGGAGCGGTAGCGACGGGCTCGACCGGAGAGAGACGAAGACGAAGGGCTCGAGACCGCCGAGCAAGGCCGGACAGCGGTCCGCCGGTCAACGCTAAGACACTTTCCTGGAAATTCTATTGAAGAAGTATATGCTTCACACTTGCAATTAGACTCTCGGGTGACGAAGGGGTTCATAATTCCATATAGACCTCCCGAGGTAGGTTCTTGCTTTTCCTGTCCGGCCTCTCAATCCATTCATTCCCTATCCCGGAGACGTCAGCATAATCTAATAAGGAAGTCTTCGTTCCATGTCGGAAAGGTCCTTCGGGGCCTCATGCTGCGAACGTCTAAGGAAGGCCCGAGGTAACGACGGGTCTAAGAGTTAGGATTCGGCTTATGAAAGGTGTATTCCCGTACGAGAACTATTAGGAGCCTAACTCGAACTCAGAATCATAAGCACTGAGTAATGCTCGTCCCTCACCAGACCACTTACGTTCGAGCCATCTACCACTCTCATTCACAGCTAAGGAAGGTCATTAGGCATGAACTGGTAATGCCATTCGACTAAACCTAGAATCATCTTTGGTCAAGTCAACAGGGCAAGCTCCAACAGAGTCGGTAGGGGCGTCATTATCACAATAATTCGCTCCTCGTCATTAAATTAATGTGTTTGCTCGCGTGTGGCCTCTCGGGAGAATCGATGACTGCATCTTTGAGGCATTTGCTAGTACTAGTACATCTTATAATTCTTAATTGGCTGGTTGTAAATAGCCCCGGGACTATGGAACAAAGGATTATCCCGGACCTACACCGAGGTATTGACGGTGATTCTCAAATATCGCAGAACAGAATGTGATACGATGAGATAGAATGCAATAGAAACAAAGACACAGGGAACGGGACATTTTTGGGACAGAGACTACAATGAGTTCGGCTTGCTACTCCTATTCCATACATCCTTTCATCTAGTGACCAGAGGTTAGTTTCGTATAGAAAGAAGGGACGGAAGTTTGTTGAGTTGAAACTATGGGACGGAGGTAAGGACCGGTGTAGAGTGACGGTAACGGTTGAGGTGGTTTAACCATTCGAACTACCTATTTATGCTTACCCACCATTTTGTATATACGAAAAAAGGAGACGAGCTAACAAGCGAACAAGATGTAGCGAGAGCTAGAGATAGACTGATTCTCTTATTCAATTTCGTGCTTCATTCTCTATAATGATCTTCTGAAAGATATAGTAGATCAACCGATGGGCTGAGGGCCGTTAAGGGTAGGCCTGTCTCAGTAGAGATAGTTCCAGACTGTCTAGGGCTCCCGCCCTGGCGAGGTTGAGTAGCCGAACCACTCAATCGGTCTTCTTTTTATAGTGTTATTACTCTTAGGATAGAGCTTCAGTGTCCGAGCCCGATCTCTTCCTCTTTTTTGTTTATATAATCTTCTTTCTTTCTTCCTTAGTTTAGAATTGAGATGATATAGGAAAGAGTTGACTGAAAGAGCTTTCTCTCGGACTGAGTTAGATAGCTCAGTCTTTTTGAACCTTGGTTTAGTCTAATTCTACGCGAACTGCTAATGCGGCTGTGGCTGGTTGAGGTGCCGCTCTTCTGTTAGCCTCTCTATAGCCTTCTCTCTATGCCCCCTTTTCTTTAAGTTAAGCAGAAAGCCTCTGAAAAAGATCAGATAGGAAAACACTAGTTCACCTCTAATATCGAAAAAAGGCTTTCTTTTAAGGTGTAGGACTGAAATATCTACTTTCATTCAACTTTAGAGAAGTCTAGTACTTATGCGCTAGGGCGCTCATCCGTTACTTCAAGTGCTTTCCCTTGAGCTAACCCTCTTGCAGGAGCTCGGACAGTTCGTATAATACCGGATGATCATAATATCGTGTAAACTCGGCTCATAAATGTGCTTTTTATCAAAGTTATTCCAGGGGGACCGATGCCACTTTTTTAGGAGTAATAGAATCGGCAGGCACAACAGAAGGAATCAACATAGGGAGTTAGCTTAGCGTTCGAGGACAGCACTCACCTCCGCCACCGGATTTCGAAACCGAATCTTTCACCGACTCTCCAAAACACCACTAGTAAAGCTAGTTTCACAGACGGCATAATAGGGAGATTCAATTGCTTGAAAAAGCATATATATGATATGAGAATCAAATCAAACAATTTCATTGCCTCATGGACGATCGCTCGCTTCGTCTCCGTCGTCTGCGAATTTATTGGTTTAATCGAAATAAGGAAGGGCTTCCGTTAGGATGCGGAGTGGAACCTCTTTGCGGAGCTCTTTTTCCTTCATAAAAAAGGAAAGAGATCCTCCGCTTCATCCGGTAAATTGAAAAACAAACCTTCCTTCCAAACCTTTCCGAGCTCCCTTAGTGGCAATTCCATCTCAAATTCAATCAAAATCTAAGCCCTTCCTCTGCTCCGATTCTTTAGTATACCCATTTACCTACCTTGAAAGGGAGGAGCGAGTGATAATGACGCGCTGAAAGAACTGCATATGTCTCTTCCTCAGTGTCGGCTTACATACCTTTAACTGACCCCGACCGCCCTCATTTTATTTGTAAGCTTCAGAAAGCTATTTATGGTCTGAAACAAGCCCCACGTGCTTGGTTTATTTGCAACAAGGCTTCCCATTATCTTTCTTTGTTTGTTAGCTCTTCTGACATTCTCCTTCTTCTTATATACGTTGATGATATTATACTAAATCGGAGCAATGCCTCTACTCTTCATGCTTTTATTGCCACCATTTCCCAGACTTTTGCCATTTAATAGATTGGAGATATTCATTACTTCTTAGGTGTCGAAGCTCATCGGTCTTCCTCGACTCTTCTCTTAACTCAAACTAGGTACACTACTGATCTTCGTTTGAGGTTCAAGATGCTAGGGTGCAAATTAGTTTCCACTCCGATCTCGGCCTGAGATTTTTTATGCAGTTAGCATTCTTGACCAATTCTTTCAGAACCTATGGTTGAGTGCTTTGTTTCGCTAGTTACGCGCGAGCTCTTTTCCTCCCACGATTTCAGGATTGGTTCAAAATAAAAAACAACTGCTTGCCCCAAAGAATGCAAATTTTTTAGGTACAACAGTACAGTACGCCCGACCAAAAATGAAAGCCGGAAAAGTCTCAATAGACGTACAGGCACATAGGCGCTCCGTAGCGATAATGAAAGAATGTTGTATCCAATGCCAATCTATTAGCGAGTGAGCTGCGAGTGGAGAAAACGAGCCATCCTCACCAACTAGCTAATCAGACGCAAGCCAAAAAAATTCTTCCAAAATAAGAAGGACCGGATCAGCATCAGCACCAGATTTAACTGCGTCTTCTAAACCTGGTGCAGTAGTGACTTTCAATCCCTTGCTCCACCTCTTTCAATGCTTTCATCCCCGAGTCATTCCCACTCGGATAGAGTGGGCCCCACAAAGAAGTGAGGAGTTTAATGCTTTAAGGAGAGTGGCTTGACCCCTGCGTAAGAGACTTTATTACCCACCTCTCTTCCTACGGCTTTTAGTGGAGGGATGCCCCCGGGGGGGGACACTAGTCCCCTCATCAAGACATAGAGAAATATAAGTCAGAGATGGATGCCGCTCTCAAGTGGAATCAGTTTCAGTTTCATTTGCTGGTATCATAGATAAAGAAGTAGTGGATCCTGTTAACGGAGTTCTATGTCTGGGTTTCGGTTTACCTTGGTTTCGGTGAAAGAGATAGAATAGAGATAGGGTAGGCAACTCCCTAGGCGGAGTCTCTACTCTGGTAAGGACCAAGTGACTTCATTAGCGTCAACAGCTGAAATACTGTTGCTGTTGGGGATTTCAAAGCTCGGGCTCGGGCAGCTAGGCATGGTAAGCATAGAGTAGCGGGGGAACTTCCTGATTCAATTATTTTTTTGGGAAAGAACCCAAAAATCTCCGACTTATGCTCAGTGCCCGGAGGTAGGAAGAAGTGAATCAGAAATGAACTTATATAAGAGAGAGCAGAATAAGCGGTCTTGGAGGAAGGGCACGGATTAAGGGAGTTCCGTCCCCCGGCTCTGATTGCTGTTGTTCTCTTTGCTCCTGTTGAATGACTTTCAGTTGGAAGAGGGGGCATTAGCGGTTTAGGAATCGATCTAGCTGCTTCTCCTAGAGATGGAGATGCGGCATAACCGTATGAACCGTACTCGTCTGCTTCTTCTTCCTCGAGTGCTTTAGTAGGGACATATGGAAAGGGCCTAACTGCTGTTTTAGCTGTTTTAGTGAACTTGTGTCCATCTGCTTTCTGCTTCACTTCAAAAGAATGACGTAGGTAGACTAGAAGGAAGAGTTTCAGGCTCAAGGCATAGTAGAAAAAGGCAATTGCTCTTACTTCCCGAGGGAAGGGAATAATGAGAAGAATTCATTCCTCTCCACAGCGGATCAGCTACATCTGATATGCGACATCGCTTTCCGCAAAGAAGTTGTTTTGCTCCTCCCGCCCTCACGCTTTTATTTCTCTTTTCCCGGCATAGCGCTTCACTTTCTATAGGCCGGAGTTCCTAAACTACGTCGTTCCGACTTGAACTTACCTTTAGAGCTTACCGCACAAAAAGTAGAAAAGAGAAGAGGGAAGATTCTCTCAGCAGACCAAGAGCTTGACTTGCTTCTAGGCTTACGGAAAAAGGCTAAAAAAGGGCTTGCTTGAAGGAATTGATAGATGCGGGAAGAATTGCTGCTCCTCAAAACTAAACTTCTGTATGGACCGTCTGCTTTTTGATTAGGTTACCTGAGAGCTCATTGAGGAGTCATTAAATTAAAGCCAAAATGGATCCCCGTAACCTATAAAGTCAAGATATACCTACTCCTCACCGGAAGACTAAGAGGAGGATGCCCAAAGACAAAAATTCCTCTATCTCCTCCTGCCTAGGTAGGAGTGGGCTAAGGGAGGTAAACACGATAGAGAATTAGCGCTTTTTTCATCTGCAAACAAAAGAAGAATTAAAATCCGTTGGAATCCCCTTAAAGAAATCCGTTGCTTCCCAAATAGAATAGCTTAAGCTAGAGTGGGATGGGACTAAGCACAAGCTTTCCACCATCTTATTGGCGATAGGATGGCACCAAAGGCAAGAACTGACTCCCCCGCAGAAGACATAAACCCACCATAGAAATTGAGCTACTCATACATATGAGTCCTTCTTCCTTCCGAGCAGGCCTTAGCTGGCACAAAGAATTTCCTCTACCAGTACTAGAAGCAGAAGAGTAACCCTGTGCTGACGAATCCCCCTGTACAGACCAGTCACAATCTGAGCTTTCCCCCGACACCGGAAGAATTTGATCTACCCCGATTTATAGATTCATTTCACGGTTTGACTCTATCGCCCCTCCCCTTACCCTTATATACGCTGCTCCGGAAGGGGAAAAGGTCTTTGATCCAATTCTCGCCCGTTTTATACGGGGGCATCAGCCTTGCCTTGCTACTTACTCGAAGCTACCCACGGAGCGGTAGAACCTTTCTGACTATGTAACCATTAGTAGTTGATTCACCGGTGAAATGAAAAAGTAATACATTTGTGTCAAAGGAGCAAAACGGCTTATGAAATGAATGGAATTCCGGCTCTCTGTCAAAGACGCATAGGGTCTTCTCCTCCAAGAGGTTGTGTTTGATGAAAAGTTCCGCATTCTCCGTATTCAGTTAAGAAGAAAGGGACGAGCGGCAGCGACGTGTAGGTGTCAGTCGTCCGAAACCCCGCTTCTCAAAAGGCGAAGAAGCCAGTGGTGCACTCCTACTCCCTATAATTAGGTTTAACTTGGAAAAAGGGGAAAGTTATGGAAGGAGAAGGCCCCGTCTGATAGTCTAACATTGCCCCGTCGGATAGTCGTAAATTGCTACGCAATTTATACGGATTCTATATTATTTAGACTCCTGTAATTGTAGACTATCCGATGGCGGGTGTTCTTTTCTGAGGTTGCTTTGAGTAATCAGATGCAGGAGGAGCCGGATGAGCGGTCGTCAGTCAGGCTTCTATGGGCCTTTTATTATATACTTTGATAATTTCTTTAAAAGCTCACCCTTAATCTAAATCTAAGGCTATAGGTAAGGGACTGCCGGGTGCTGGGTGCTATGAAGAGACTGCTCTTGCTTTTTGGGCTTGTGAATGAGAATGCTTGCATAAATGGCAGCCATAGTCATGCATGCGCTTTGGTTGGTTACCAGATTGAGACTATAGCTATAGTGAGTCAACTAGCCTCTTCGGGAGCCCTCAATCAGTTTTGAACACTGATTCGAAACTCTTTCAGCTACCATACCCCATACCAGTCTTTTGTTTACTTCTGCAGGTGACCAACTTCCCTTCCGCCGGGCCACTTTGCGGCCTTCGGGGCCATCACTCCGAAGTTCCCACCTTTCGTCTCTCGCCCGTCAAGAGTCACTTGATCAGACTTTCGCTACCCGCAGGACTAAAGGTAACTAAGCGATCCTTCACCTTCCTTACTCTATCAAGTAAGTACTTTCAGTCCTTAGCTGCGCTATTGCCCGAGCATAGCTGTACTGTATGAGATTAGTTCTCCGTCTCCAGAGTCCTACCCTTTCTTGAACTATAGAGAGATTTTGAATGAACTGATCACTTAATTTAATGAATCGATACAACTAGGCATGAGCAAGGATAGGTGCTAGATATTGATCTTTATGTGGAGCGCTGCTCTTTTCTCTGACCCGCCCCTCTCTTGAACCAGGAACTAGGAATACTTGAGAGAGGTAAGTTGAGACCCACGTCCTCCTCCTTACACGGGCATTTCTGACTTTTTGCATTTCTGACTCAAGTTTACTGAATCTCACTCGAGAGTGTCTTAGAGCCGCTTTGCTACTCCTATTCTTTGGCTTAGCGTCTTCCACTGAATTTCCGAGTCAGGGCTTAGTGAAGCCTAGCAGCTCAATTGAATTAGGCGCAAGAAGCTTCAGCCGCTTGACCTAGTCATCGCAGGGGCTCAGCGCTTAGTTGAAAGACACTGTGCCTAAAAAGAGATCTGAGCCCAGCCCTAGAAGGAGGATTGCTTCTCTCACCAGTAGGCGAACAGAGCTTTCAGGCATCGGGATCATAGTGTAACCTATGACTAAGCTCTGTGACTAGCTCCATTGTCATCATCTAAGTTCTTCTTCGGCCAACCAAACCGCTCGACCATAGGGAAATGAGGAACCCATAGGACTGGACTGAAGTGCCTGCCCCCTCTTCATCTTCCGAGTCATGCCCGGAATGAGTACTTTGCCCTTGAGATCTATCCAAAGCAAAAGAAAGAGGAAAAGAGTTCAGCTGCTTGCCGAGCTGTCTAAGATGACTAATAGAAGCTCAATCGAACAGACCTTGCCTAATAGACTGGAATGGGGTTAGCCAGAACAGGCGAAAAAGATCAAGGAGCTGTAGATTAAAAAAGAAAATGCTCTTTGGTCACCCTCATTATCAAAATTGATCCCAGGTCTCCTCTCTTATCCACTGATCGACTTCAATGTGAGTTTTCCCGTCCCACGCCGTTTGCTGCCTTATTTATTTACTAGTGGGGGGCCTGAAGTTCGCTTTCGATCAAGACATCCTAAAACCTGACTATAGAAGAGGGGGAGTAATGAGGCAGTTCAACCGATGGCAGAGGCCCTTTTCCAGCAACTCTATCTTTGTTAGTCCCACCCTATCTAACTAAGCAAGAAAGTGCTCTCTGAGCTCAAGCTCAATATGGGTGGTGGGTCAGCTTCAACAGGGAGCGCACAGACATAGACGAATCATACATCAGAGAACCACCACGATCCAGGACAGCCAGTAAGAGACAGAAGAGAGAGAGCACAGATAGGAAACCGAACTGCCCCCCTGCCTCGGATTTTGGAAAAGAAAGCTCTTGGTCTTTCGAACTGCTAAAGGCGATTATCCTTCAGTTTGAATGTACGACCTTCACTATTCCAGAAGGATTCATTAGAAGGTCGTACTTTTTCCGCAGCCCCAAAGGCAACAGAGCACCAAGATCTTTCTACGTTTTTCATATTCACGACTGAGAAGAGGGGCGATTCCCCCACTACGCGGTACGAGTGATAACGACGTGGACAAGCAACAACCGGGCAACCTGAGGGAAACCAAAAGAAAGCAAGGGAGACCGAAGAGCAGCTCCAGACAACCGATCAGCCAGAGGAGTCGTTCGTGTGTGTGTGAACAACCCTGTCCCCACCAACTCATGCATTTGATCCCGCCTGGCACATACAGAAGGACGTGCTTTGCCCCCCGTTGGATCCTCCCCTTCCCAGATTCTGACTTACTGTCAGATCGGGATGCCTCCCATCCGGTCGGGGTGCGCCTAGGGAGTTCCTGACAAGCCCGAAAGAGCTCGGATCGGAGCACCCTTCAGACCGATCTGGCTACCGATCCGTGCACTGAACCAACCAGCTTTCCTGGCCCCGCGCGGGCAACCAGCTTCCGGGCATTTAACCAGCTTTCCCGGCAACCAGCTTCCGGGCATTGAACCGCTTTCCGGGCAATCTAACAGGCTTCCTGGCTCTGCATTCCGGACAACGGCTACCGAAACACCGGAAAAGCAACCAAAGGGAGCGGTGATCCGAGCACTGAACCAATTATATTATATTACTCCGGACAACCGATCCTGGTACCGAAAGAGCTCCTCACAACCGATCTGCCAAGGCGCTGCCACTGATCTGCCAGGTAAAAGCTCACGGACAAGGGCGATCTGCGCCAGGGCAAGTGAAAAGCTCACGTACTAATTGCAAGGGAATAACAAGAATCAAGCTGAATGGCAATTCATAAGCTGGGGACTCGTACCCCAACTGATCCGTGGGTTTCATATCTTAGCAGTGCCGTATTAGCAGCTGAAAGGTTTCATTCTTATGAGTCCCGTACGAGTATTAATTACATTAAATCCCTCTATCCTTATTGTCTTGTTCGCGGAAGGAACGACAGAAAGAAGAGAGAGGCCCCTCTGTAGCAAGGTACGGGAAAGCTCAAGCATATGCGGTCGCTTCTTACGCTCTTTCTTCCGTTGCTGAAGATACAGTTGTCGTGAATGGCAAATAGCCAAGGAGCAACTTAACTTAAGGAGTAGATCTTTCTACGTGTGTGACTTTTTGAATCGAACCAAAGAGTGAATGGCTGCTGACAAGGCAAGGAGCGAATGATAATGACGCGGCTGACTCTGACTCTAGATCTTCTGTTGCCTATCCCGCTTCTTCGCTTCTCGGTAGTTGGTGGAGCCTATGTGATTCACGCGTACTTATTATATAAATGAATCTTGTGCCGAGAAAGCTCCAATAAAGATCTTCCCTAAAGCATAAGCTGAATAAGAGATTCAATTGGGTTAGTGTGAAGTCGAGTGACTAAACGTTCCTGAGTTCGTAAGGGCACGGGCACCAGCAACACAATTAATAACTCAAATCCCGTAACGAGCCCGCTCCCGTGGGGCCAGTAGCTATCAATCAAGAAAACTCAACCAAATAGGGCCATTATCTGCAGTCGGGCAAAAGCTTGAAAATCACTATTGTACCATTCAACTGAGAATGTGCCTGTGCCTGTAGGGCTTTAGTTGCTTCAATAGTCGTGAAAGGCATATCAAAATGATCCTACGGTCTCCTTTAGGCGTAGCTCCCATCAAAGGTTCTATTTACTCGATCGGGACTCATGAAAGCGGTGCCGCCGCCTCAAACATATTAAAGCTGGTTGCCTTATTTTGGTGCCCTGTAGAGTGAAATCAAAAGGTTGAAAGCAGGTGCCCCATTCCGAGTTTAAGCAGCCGCAGCCCTACGCAGCCCTACCTATTATTCTGCTGTCCTTGCCCAGATGAGTTCGCCGGGACTACTTTCTTGGAGTGCCGTAAGGGAGAGAAAGACTTCTTTTTTCCTTATTCTCTCGCGGGAGAGAAAATAAGGCTTAAATGTTGAGTACGCGTTAGGCACGGGAAAAGACCCTTCCAGACCGGGTAAAGAGCTGCAGAAACGCGCCGCTGCCAAGGTTTAAGCTTATACGGACTTAAATAGATGCCCAGAGCTGCTACGGGCCGACTGAGAAAGAGGGAGTTCGCCGGTTTCACTTTCTCGGCACAATCAACTCAAATAAGTATGGGACCCCGACCGGATGGGAGAGGGAATGGAGTGTGAGGCTCATAACCCGTTGAAATATCTTTAATTAGAAATGAATGAATGGCACCCCTTGTAGGCTGAGACTTCTAGGAAAGAGTGAAGAGATAGTCTGTCAACTAGAGGGAAAGCCCGTTGCTGGCTCAGTTTAGGGATAGGAAGAAGACTCTTCGGATAGGGATGATAAGTGAATTTAATTAGCCATTCACAGCAGCAGCAGCCGAAAGAATATCTTCTATGTTTCTCGCTCCGAACTGCAGCCTTTTCTCTTTTAGGCATAGCTTTAAATAGTGTTTTCTCTGTCTCTTTTCCCGTCTATCAGCCTGGTCCTCGTGATAGAGGATAGGCTGTTGTACCCGGATGTGACTTGTGTTGTCCTGTTGGTTCTTGTGTCATGTTTGTGTACGTGCTTTGTGGACATCCGAGGATGGTCTGAAAGGTGCTGTGGCTGTGTTTAGTCGGGTTGCGGTGTGTGGGGGGGACTTTTTTTCTAGTACACGTACAGAAGGAGCTTTCCGTGAGACTAGAAGGAAATAGTTGGTTTGACACGCTATCTCCAATGCTCTTGCTTCCATTCCTCGGCATTCGCCTCTCTCCACATTCAGGAAGTTGGTTACATCAAGTTGGTAAAGTGACCGGGGGGTCTGATGGCGTCACACCGGACTTACTCGTTTTAGGGCTTGTTAGTCAAACTAAGTAAGGGTTAGCTGAGTTGGTAGGCCATCCATCTTATCTCCCCTTCCTTCCGGTCTTTCCATTGAATTAGGCCCTATCATCAAAAACTTTATTTTAATAGGAGTAGGGGCTTTCCCGACCAGCGTATCTATCTTTGATCGTCTCGCAGCTGGAAAAACGAGGTAATATATTATTCACTTTCTTCTCTTGGCTCTGCTTTCTCTTTGAGAACTCCCTATCTACTCTTGGAAGCCAATAGCTGCTTCCTACAATTGAGATAGACGAGAGCGCGCCGTGCTGTATGGAGGAAGGCAAGAAAGCTCTACCCATGCCATCCAATCGAGCCCCAACCACTAACCTCAATCCACACTCAAGAATGCTCATATATAGTAACCCACCCATCTTAGTCTTTGGCTATACATACAGTAGTTCTAAGCAACCATAAGTAAGCTGATTTCGCACATCACATAACCGAAAGAGGTCGGAATTCGTGTAACTCAGGAAATGGGACAAAACAAAACCATTTACTAATTTAATAAATTAACCTTCCGTTTGAAAAAACTTTCTTATGCCTTATGTTAACAAAGTGAGAGCCGAGTTTTTCCTTTGATGGAAGCACGAAGGAGTTCAAGCCCCGCATCAATATCAATGGGGAACCTGTCTTCGCCTCTACTATGCCCCCTAGTTCCGATCTTATGATGGAGGAATCAAATTCGCAGCCACCTAATTTGAGCGGGTACACGAACTTTCAAAGAGACTCTTGAGCAGGGTAAATCCAAACCCTCCCTTCGTCTGGTTCCTGGTCCAAACGCGGAGGCAGTTCCAGTCCTTGTCGCAGCGCAGTAGTTAGAACAAGACCAGAGATAAAAGACGCAGCAGATTCATATACTGACCTTTATAATATAGATCCATACCTAGGAACAGAACGAGACCCGTTAGTTAGGTCCATATCGGTAATAGAAAGACCTGCCACCAAAAAAATTCCGATTGAGCAGAAGGCTTAACGCCCTGGTCGCGACTAGCTCAACTGTCGGTGGGACAGCTCCCATTTGAGTAGTGGTGTCCAGCGAAGAACCGATTCCGTCTGGAGAAGTGGGTTTAGGAGGAGAAGAAGATCTTGATTCGGCAAGTCATTTTATTGAATGTGAAAAGCTAGTATCGGATCCAGGAACAGATGGTTTTACCGGTAGTACGGTGGATGTTTATTCTCTGGGCATCATTCCCTTCTGAGGAGGGATGAGCGGATGGATCAACCAAACCAACCAATTTTCAGATAGATCATAGGAGAAGGCGGGCAATCTAACCATGTCAGGCGGTGGGCGGTCAAGCCCTTCCCTCATTTCTGTCTCACTCGACATCCCAAGCTTACTTTCGAGATGAGTATCAAATGTGGGCACCTCGACCGAAGTGGGTAGGGAATCACGACTGGTATCGAATCAAGAAAGACCTGTTCGTTACCCTTGAATAGAGTTGACGATGGGAAGGATTCAAGGGTTACTCTACAATGTATAAATTCCCCAGATCAACGTATCTTTCTTGAACGAAACGAAATGAAAGCTATCAATCTACGACACTAAGTAATACCCATCACTCAAATACCCAATCCCAATCCTTCTCTCTCCAACCCCAAGAAGTATAGATAGAGTCGGAAAATCGGCCCTACCCAGAAGAACGTATATTATATTCATTTAACGTAGCAAACAAATTTCTCATTTCAATCGAGGAACGATAGCACTATCTCTCTACCTAAATGAATTTAAGACGTCCTTCAATCCTGTGAATGTGAGGACTTTACCTTTCCATAGTCTAATATAATATGTAAGGTAAGCTAGAGGGCCATAGTCTATCTAATTTGTAAGGTAAGCTAGAGGGCCATAGTCTATCTAATTTGTAAGGTAAGCGATAGGGACGTACCCTCTTGAGTATGCTGACCCTTCGTCGAGCCCCGGTCGATCACATAGCCATTTCCCACAATAAATAGGCCTCCCTTACTATACCAGCATGGGCCAACGTACGGTAGCCAAAACCAGCTATCCTCCAAACAGGCACAAGAGGGTTGCTCAAAGCTAAGGCAGTAAAGCCAATGGGATGACCAACATCCAATAAGGATTTCACTGAAATCGGGCTACAGTCCACTGACAGCGATTTGATAGAAAATCTATTCGTAAACTCCGCACCTCCTTGGTGCGAGATTAGGTACTTCAGATCTGATATAGCAATCCCCAAGCCAACGAGTGTAACGTAAGTGGAACGAGTATAGAAACGACCTAATAACCTTGACATCATGCCCATATTGAGTTTTTCCCATGGGCTAAAAGATTTCAAGAACGGACCATCATGTTTGCTTGGTAGAAGGTATGTCCAAGTACTCCGAGAGTGGTCTTCAACAAAGGTAAGGAAGAATTTAGCCCCAGTGAATGTAGGTACTTTGTAGGGCCCCCACACATCGCAATGGAGTAAATCAAAACGATGAGTGGACCGAGAATGACTAGTAGTGAATGGCAATCTGTGGAACTTGGAATATTAATATACGTCACATGGGAAATTTATCAAACAACACTGAAAAGGCATATGACTTGAAGTAGTAGTATATGAAATATGTCCGAGGCGACAGTGCCACAACAAAGGTGAATCAGTGATAGTAGTTCCTAACAGAACTACTGTAACGATTTGAAACCAAGCAGAGGATGATCAACCAACAAGGATGGAGGTCTCTCGAGCCTGTCTCGCACTATGTGACAATCAATGTCAATGTGTTTCGTTCGCTCATGAAAGACCGTATTCTTGGTGATGTGAAGAGCTGACTGGCTATCGGTCCACAAAGGGAATGGAAGTGTCATTTGCTGCTTAAAATCTCGAAGCAAGTATGAGATCCACATCAATTCTACCGTAACAGTCCCCATAGCACGATATTCCGCCTCAGCTGAGGACTTGGATACCGTGTCTTGCTTCTTGGCTTTCCAAGCTATTAGATTGCGGCCTAGGAATATGCAATAACCAGTAACTTACCTCCGTGTGAGTGGGCAAGTTCCCCAGTCGGCGTCACAGTAGCTTTGGAGCTGTGTTCCTTCACCACGAGAATAAACCGTGATCCACTGTCCGTTCCAAATATGTGAGGATATTTCCAATGGCGTTCCAATGTTGTTGAGTTGGTTTCTGCATGAACTGACTCAACTGCGGAATCCCAAATGCAAGGTCAGGGCGAGTGAAGCTCAGGTACAGCAATCTCCCTATCACCTTGCGATACTCATCAAGGTTTACCACTGGTGCATCCACTTCGACTTGAAACTGATTCTTTCTGGGCTGCGGTGTTGATCCGCCCCTTTGACTTCTATGTTAAAATTGATGTATAATTTGTTGAGCATATTTTCGCTGCGTCAAGAGTAATCCTTTGTCACTTCGACAGATCTCTACTCCAATAAATTGGCCTCCCCCAAATCCTTAATAGTAAAAGCCTTGTGTAGTTCCAGTTTAATCGTTGCAATTATCGAGAGATCACTTCCTGCAATCAAGATGTCATCTACATAGACGAGTAGATAGGTAAAAGAGTAACCTCGCTGTAGGATAAACAAGCAGGGGTCGGCCGAAGACTGAGCAAAACCAAGCGAGAAAAGTTTCTTTGTCAACTCTATATTCCATTGACGTGAAGCTTGTTTCAGCCCATATAGTGAACGCTTCAGCAAACAGACCTTCCCTGCATCTCCAACATTATATCCTTCTGGTTTATCCATGTAGATAGTTTCATCCAAGTGTCCATGGAGGAATGCATTATTTATATCCAGTTGATGCAAGAATAGATCATGCTCAGTGGCTAGTGCGATAACTAAGCGAATACTGACCACTTTCGCCACCGGTGCATACCTCTCCACAAAGTCGATGCCTTCAATTTTTGTGTATCCCTTCGCAACCAACCGAGCCTTGTATCGCTCTATCGTCCCGTCTGCGTGAGTCTTCATTTTATAGACCCATTTGCACCCTATAGTCCGCTTGCCTGGGGGAAGGTCAACCAGTTCCCAAGTTTGGTTCTGCTCCAAGGCATCAATCTCTTTCTGCATCGCTTCTTCCCACGCCCCTTTGCCTGAAAATAAAAAACAAGGTTCGGTTCTACCGGAAACATTAGCTTCTATGTCATGTATTGCATCAGGTTCAGAAACAGAGAAAATAGGATTCACAGAGGAGTCATTGGAGGTAGAAGAGCCCGGAGGAGAGTCAAGAATATAATCCTGTAAAGTTACTGGAAGTTTCCGAACTCGGGTACTGCGACAGAGAGGAGGTATGGAAGAGCTGATAGGAATAAACTGAGTTGGAGATGGATCACCCGGTTGTTGAGGTGAAGAGGGAGGATTGATCTCGATTTCCCGATTGCTGTGCTCGACCGAAACTGGGGATAACGTCCTGCCGGAGGGTGTTTACAGGTTAGATAAAGGGAAAGAACCGGAGGATCCGGCTGCCGAAGGGCTTTTTTGAGCGAGTACCCGCCCTAATATGGTTGGTGTGCTGCTGCCCCACGGAGCGGTAAGAGCCTGGTTTGTTTGAGGGCGTTTAGCTTCGGACGGAAGGAGCCAACCTGTATGAACCCAAGGACCTTCCCATCCACCCGTTCTCGTGCGAAATCCACGTCTGTGATATCGTACCCATCTCCATCGAATCAAGCAGTTGCTCATTCCGCGGATCATCCAATCCTTCTTCTTAAGCGTTTTAGAGGGCGATGAGAGTCGGATGGTGAGGGACAATGGCTAAGGGAAGTCCTGAAGAAGGAGTATGTTATTTCGTTGAGTTCCTTCCATTGATAGAAAGAGTACTTTTCTTTGATCTATCGGCCAATTCATGCTGGAAGTTCCTTTTACTTGAAATCCATCTTTGTTTTGAGTGACATTCTACTTGACTCTAATAGAATAGATCCGTAGGTTTTTATTCCTTGGTGATAGCTGGTATGCAAATAAAAGAAGGTCCACAAGAATGAGAAATCAGCAGTGACCAGATGAAATAGATAAATAACAGAAATGTGCTATAGGGAGCACAACAATCACACGAAGGTTAGTACGGCCGGGCTGTCAGTTTAGCGTTAGCGATGTCAAAGACGGACTCTTTGCACCAAGTCAATGCCAACCGCTCTTTGAGGTTGTTTCTGAGCTGAGCTATTTCTTAAGTGTGGGACTTCAGTCTGGCACTACGTCTTAACCCAGCTTACTCTTCACCTAAGAGCACGGACCACATAAAGAACTACCGGAATGGAAACTAATCGTTCTGACTAGAAGCTTAATGTTAATTGCAATTAACAAAAGTAAGATGTTTAAGTACATTTACGGAAGTGTGACCTAGCCTAGAATGCCACAAAGGCATGGAAGGATGATTTCAGCCGTGCCTCTAATTACCCGAGGCGCTACTTTAGGAGCCAAAGAAGTTGCCCGGTTGAGAGCATAAACATTTGTTAGAAGTGGCTAGAGCTTTAACTTAATGTCTCAGGCTGGCTTGCCTAAAATGTTCTGGGGGGAGTGCATTCTTGCTGCTACTTACATCATCAATCGGCTTCCAACTCCTTTATTACAGGGAAATACCTTTCTTCCTACTTGATCATCAAAAGCCCAAGACAACATGAGAGTATTTGGTAGCTTGTGTTTTGCTACTACTCTTTCTCGGATAAATTTGATGTGAGGGCACATAAGTGTGTTTTCATTGGTTATTGTTTGTGGAGGTCATAAAGCTTACAAGTTATATAACCTCACCACTGGAGATGTTTTTGTTAGTAGACCTTCTTTGAACATCAATTTCCTTTCAAATCAGCAGCAAACACAGCTTCTTCTATCTGACCTTTGCCTACTGTTTCTATTACTTTACTGATGGATATTTTTTTTGCTACTCCTTTTGATTCATCTCTTCCCATTTTTTCAGCCCCTGAACCCCAAATTCAGATATGCCTTGAAATACTTCACCATCAGTATCACATCACCACATAACTCTGTTTAATCCTCCCCTTCAGAATCTCTTTCTTCAGCTACTCCTTTCCTACTCGTTTCACTCTCGTTCTACTCTCTACTGCACTCCGTTTCACTATCGTTCCACTCTTGACACTCAATTGCACTACGTTCTTTTGGTCTCTACCGATCCGATGAACTCTAGTAGGAAAAGAGTGAATCGTCTGTTTCTGTTCGTTCGGAGCGTAAAGTAGGAGGAGATTAAGCTAGCTACTACTTGTATGTTTGTTTGTCCTAAGCGAATAAGTATGAAAAGAAGACGAACAACAAGTATTTGAATAGCTACTCCTTACGAGCAAACACGAGCAAGCAAACAAGTCGGAAAAGAAGAAAGAAGGAGTTAAGAAAGGGAAATTCGAGTAGTTGAGCTAGAGTTCCTATTCCTAGTAGCTATAGTTGTTGTTGTAGCTGTTTTACTCCTTGTTCGTTCTTACACCGGAGCTACTTGTTATGAGCTAGGAGTTTGTTAGCTACGAGTTCTAAGCTGCTTAGGAAACAGTTGAGTTGGTAGTTCCTTTTATGGTGTATTCATTCCAGGGAAGAGACCAACTACTGCTACTTGTTGGGCTCTACCGATCCGACAGAGAAGAGAAAGAGCTAATCCCATCCCGTTCCTATGTTTGAAAGTCAACTTCTTTTTTCCTATTAGAGAAAGCAGAATTAGATCATCCCAAGGGAGATGTTTGATTGCCCCCTGTAACCCTCTCGGCATAGGCCCCGCCGCTTGAGAGCTTCGGTACATCTCTTTTCGGGTCGTGTCCTTGTTTTTGGTCAATGTCATTTTTTCTTTTTAGCCGTGCTGTGACATAGTCTTGGCGTTAGGGCATCTGGTCTTCAACATACTTTTTCACTCTATTCCTTTTGGATACCCGCGAAGCTGTCGTCCTTTTGTTCGTATCCGGAGCCGAGCCAGCAGCTCGTGTCGTAATCGAATTCTGCTTGAAATCCAGAAAAAGAAGAAAAAGAATAGGATTTGATGTCTTTATTTCACGAATTCTATCTTTATAGACAGAGGAAGAAAAGGCCTAGCTCTATCCGTTATTTCTAATTATGGTCTTGGATTGGGCTGTGCCCTGTGATTCATAGTAGAATCCTACTCCGCCTTTGAGTTGGCTTCATGTTAGGATTAACGGCTATTAACATAGCGCCTCACTGTCTGAGTTCAAATGATAAGCTTTTTCCTTCGCTTCAAGCTGTAATGTAATAAGAATAAGCAGTTCTTTCAATCCGCTTTATTTGATGCTGACTTGACCTGCAGAGTTGAACTACCTCTTTGACGTTGATCCTTCCCCTGATTGGGTTGGGTTGAGCCTTGACTTTGACTAATTCGCCTTTTCTTTTCAATCTCCCACTCTAAGATTAGCTGGTAGTAGTAGCTAACCGCTTACAGAGCTGGATAGGTGCTTTGCTCGTGAAGCAATAATCAACCTCGCACACATACGCCAGTACTAGACCTAGCACAAAGACTAATACAGGAAAGAATCGCTACCACTACTAGTTTGACTACTACCAATACCCACAGCTTAGCTACCAGTTTAGGGATAACGTCGAGTTCCTTGCCCTGATAGCAGGTTGGGCTACCAAAGCGATCCCAGGCTAATGGTGGTCAGACCCGCCCCTAGCTTGTTGATATCATTTACTGCATCTCCTAACCTAAGAGATGATGACGGAATGGACCACTCAGCGGTCTCCGGAGAAGACAGCCAGCCAAAAAAAAGGGTTAATGACGCAATAGGCAAAGACAAAGGGAAGAGAAGCTCTACAGTCCCAACCCTGAAAATAGCCATCAATGATAATTACCTGATCTGAGATGAAGACCCTGTTGGCCACATTACCCGAACAAAGGACCCTGATGTTCGGTAACATATCAACCCGTGAATTGATCGCCACCAGCCCGCCAGTAAGAATCTCAGATTCTAGCAAAGTGAATTTTCGGCTCAATAATGCACAGGTTTACAGCTACAACAAAAATGCCGCAGACTATTCCTAGCCGCCGAATTCCCTACCCCGGAAAGAGAGAATATGAATTGAGAATCAACGGGGTCAATCCGTGCTAAAGGCGGAATCCAAGTATCCAGAGGGGAGCGTAGTGAACAGAAATCTCACTCCAAGCTTTATGGGTAGCCCCTGATAAAGTACTGTGGAAACCCCGTATCTACTACAGCAGCTACAAAGCCGTCCGAAAGGGCCTTTTCTTTTCTATAGGGTATAACCCCAGAAGCTACTGAGCTATGCTATCACGCAGAGATCGCTACTTAGACTGAGTCTTCGCCTGAACGGGTAAGGCCCTTTTCAATAATGTTCTAGCTGCTTCAGTATGACTAGGAGTTGACCTGAGAAGGGTGGACGGAAGTTCAGTAGCTCTCGTATAATATAATATAATAGGAAGACCCTCCCTTCTTTCCTACTCTTTATCTTCTCAGGGTGAAATAGTCAGACACAAAGGTCTCTCGAGCCTGCAGATGCTATCAGAATTCCGGCTTTTTGACTTGCGAATAGATAGAACTCTACGTCGTCCCTACGTATTCTCTGATTGGGGACCGAGGAAGTGTATGGCTCTTCTGTCTGGGTGTTGGTCCATCCGACTCAGGTCAGAGCTGCTTCTATGGTTGCTGTCTAAGTCGTTTATCCGCCCATTAGCTGATTAATTCGCTCTTACTTAAAGAACCTAAAAGTACGTGGGGTCCATTTGTCAAGAGCAACGCATCTCGCCAATTTCTTTCGTTTATGGCCTCCCCGAAGCTCCCATGTTACGGACCGGTTCCAACAGGTGAAGAAAGATCAGTGCTTCCCCCGCCTGGTTGCACCATTTCTATCACACATGTCCAACTCCAGTACATCATCACCACACAAAGACGCTTTGAAAGGAGCCAAATCAGATGACGACTCAACGCAATTACATAGCTCCTGATACTGTCAAATTGATCTGAAGTCCGAGACTTGTGATGAGTTGTATTCCCTCATTGGACCAATAAAAAAGTATAACTAGCAATACTAACCAGTTTCTCTGAATTACATCCATTCTGGCACTAGTGTGAAATTATAGCTCTGTTCGATCTTTTCTAGGCTCAAAACGTACTCTTTTATCTAAAAACATCTTGAACTCTTTGGAAACTATTCTAGTAGTTGAAGACACTACTAGCTTATGAGTACAATCCGTGACTCAATAGGAGTTCGGAAATCTCATTTTTTGTTGCGCAACACTCCTGTCGACTAGGGAAGCAAAGTCGAAAGGAGTCTCTCTTCAGACTGCTTTATTACAAAAACAAAATTATTATTGATGACAGCTATCTTGCTCAGTGGCTGGGCTTGGGGTTAGCTAGACAGCAGGAGCTCAGGGCAATTCCATAGCGCCTTCATTACATCCACCCTAGGGTTATTCTTGAAAGTAGCAATTTCGGTATCGGGAATACTTTTTTTCCCTTTGCAAGACCATAAGCACCCCCAGAAAGGAGTCCTCTGTATAGTATAGGAGCGAAATCGCCATCACTTGGAAGAATAGGATCGACTTGAGGAGTTCCTTCTCACCACTCTCGAGGTGTCGGCAAAGAAGCTTCTCAACATGCCTAAAGAGAGGCCTTATGGGGACCTTTCAAAGACAGATAGCATATGTTATATGTGATGTTATCAACACCCCCTGTCGGGCGTTCCTCTCGAACATCTCTTCGTATTCCTGCCTTCCTCGAACAGCCTTGTTCCTATTGTTTGCCTTGTTTTGTTTCGACCAACTAGGATCTATCCGGTATGGAGCCAGCGTCGGGCCTTTCGGCAGGCCTACATCCTCAATCCCCAATCGGCAACCAGGAACTCGGCGTTGTCCACTAGGTTCTGTACTCATGTTACGATATTTCGGACTACAGGCGCTATGTTAATTGCCGCTATTAAGTTGCCGTTTTCGCTGGACTGAGATCTTGGCGCTCACTAGCTATGGTACAAAAGAGCAATGTGATCTCGTGCTTTGATACGATACCGCATGACCTTTGACTCTTGCATCTTTCTTTTTTCCTTGGATCCGACAATACAATAAGGAAATAATGATCTAGTCTCCGCCTTCCTGCGGACATTTTGGATAAGAATGGGAAGAATTGGGCTAGCCCTAATAAATATAGGTATTGCACAGGCCAGCTCGATCTCACCGGTGTTAATGAACGTTTACCTGCATTCCCTGGACGTGAGAATGGGGAAGTTGACCTCATCGGGTTCTTTCGGAGACGGAGAAACCACAGGGCGTGTTGCAACTCCTCTCAACTCAATTCACATCGATACTCTTCACATGGATTCGAAACCTGCTCAGCTATAGGTTTCTGGATGGACAGATGGAACTGCACTCGCACAAGCACAACCAAGAAAGATCAAATGAGTACTTGAGCCGGGATAAGAGAGTAATAAAAAGAGGATAAGGCATTAGTGGAATCGAAGCAACGAGTCCTGTCCAAAGAGTCCTAACCCCAGGAAAAGTTTTTTGTCAGGGGCGAAGAGCTGCCCTTAATTTAGTAAGTTGGGGAAGGGGCGAAGAGCTGAACGAAGGGAAGGGGTAGCTCAACTCAAGGGCATGAGTCTCCTTGTTTGAATGAGGGACGAGCGATAGCGACGTTGAGACGGGTGATCATCTTCTGAGGTAACCGCTCCGTGGGCTGCCCTCACACTGCTATCGATCCGGCGGACAGATGCCTGTTCTGCTAATCCAAGCTTCTTTTTCCGGACCAGAACAACACAGAATGAATCTTTATCTGGGAAAAGGCATGATTGGGAGCTAGCTCTAAATCCGATAAATCGAATACCTCCTGGCCTCAGTTAGAAGGTTCTCTGCCTTCGGTCTTGCGCATTCAAGCGTTGAATAAGGCCTAAGAAGTGCCGAGGCTGGGCGTAGATGTCTCTATTCGGCACGTCGTTATCACTCGTCCCTCATTATTTATTTGATTATCTTGGGAAAGATCGAGTGGGATTTACGGAACTATTGACCATTACCATCGCTCCTGGGGGTTCATGGCATTACATATGAGATTTTAATGGAGCTAAGCTATACGCTACCAACCCTTGCTGAATCTGTACTTTCTTTTGTTAGCAGTTGGTGAGCTGTCCAAAGAGTCATTGTACGGGATAAATATAAATTCCAAGAGTTCATTACAATGTGCACCTTCTGGCTCATAACCTGTTTCAAGAGATTCCATTCCAGTTGATGTTGACTGAGTTGAGTGAGTTCCTGTTGAAAGAGATTCAGATGTTGAGCTAATTAGTTTATGCACGGCTTTGGTTTCCGACCGAGGAACGACCACAGGGAGCAACTCGAGCGTAAGCGAGAGCAACGAGTGATAACAGTATACGACGTGTAGTTTTTATCCTTTAGCGAGCTACAGGTACTGAACAAAACCTTTCTACTGCAGCTGTTAATTCCTATAAGTACTCGTTAGCTATCGGGACATATAATATCAAATACGTACGAGGGCGTCGACTGCGAGAGATTAAAGTTCATTAGAAAAAGCACGGGAAAGAAAGTGATAGGTTTATTATTAGTATGCCCTAAGCGACCAATAGCTATAGTGTCTGACTCGTCCCTCCCCTTTAGTAGGTGGGGTCAAGGTTGAGAGGAAGTAGCTCGACAAGAAGGGCCGAGAGTAACGACGGGAAATACACGGTAGCTCAACTGAAAGGATATTCAATAACTTTGGGAATTCCTATAAGTACTCGTTCAGGACGGGAAAAGACAGCAGCTGTTCAGAGTCCAACTCTTCGAGTTCTGTAAATTCCATTAGAAATGAGTTCACGTCGCTGTCGCCTATTACTGAATTAAGGGCCTTTCCGAACCCACTACGCGCAATGAAGATAAAGCTTAGTTTCCCGTGCCATCCGCGGACTTATTCAAGTGTTAAGTCCCGGTAGAGTCTTATGCATATTAAGGATCCTTTCCATCTCCTGAACTCGGATCTACATAAAATTGAAGAGCACCAGCGTAACCTTCTCTCGGAATACTATTTCACGGAGACCTGCGTTCAAGGGCATAAGCTTCTCAATATGTACTCTGTCCGGTCCCGAACTCTTGAAAGAACTTTCAGTAATGGCTCTTAACTCTAGCCTATCCAAAGGCTATCCATCAGGCTCGAGCCTCTGACGCCCTAAGAGCTCGACATTCGCCCAGGGAGCCCGGCATTCTCCCCTAGTGGTCGAGCGTATATCCCCTTAAGCTCAGGGGAGCCAGTCCAACCTCGAGCATTTCACGCACACTCGCCGGTTCGATCAGCTTCCTTCGTCGATCGTATCAATCCCAGAGTTCTGGGCCTTCATCGTTCGCAGCGCTCGAAACGAGTGATGGGAATAGCTCTCATAGGGCTTCGATGGTCAATGGTCGATCCTGAAGTCGTCGAGTGATTTAATGGTTCGAACTCTCCCGTCCCACCTTGGCGATGGGGCAGGGGGGCGCCCAGTCTTTCGGACTCGGGATGGGTTCGGATGATGGGAAAAGAGGGGTGCAGTAGCGCCCCTTCGTTCTAGCCTTCATCGTACGCAAAGGTGGGAAAGAATGTGAAGGGTGGTCTCGGGGGATGAAGATGGTCAATGAAGGAGGGCCTGGTTGAAAACGGGGTTGAGTACGGGCGCCTCTTCGTGAAGGCCTGAATCGTTCGCTTGGGGCAAAAAGAGGCATCAAGGTATGTCGGGGGGTCGATCTGAGGGGTCTCGAACTGGGCGTGGAGAAGTTGGGCCTGGGTCTTTCGGGAAGCTGAGTCGTGATTTGGGCGACCTCTCGGCAAATGAGGGTGAATTCATGGGGGCCTTGTCTTGCTCTCGTTATGGGGTCGTATAGTACCACGACTCTCTGTTCGAGTTGCTCTTGCCCAGCAGGGCAGCCAGACAAGCACACTCAGGTAAGTTCAGTCACTTAGTTGGAACTTGCATGAGACTAGATTTCAATATCTTATACTAGATTTAGCATTCGAGAGCGCCTCTTACTGAAGGGGGCAGTCGCCTAATTCCGACGAAGCATTCAAAAAGGAGTGAATGGTTAGCTTAATCCTAGTTATACTCAAGTGGGTGAAATATGGATAGTGTAGTGACCTGCCGGAGCAGCGGATATCGAGATCGAGAGAGCCTGATGAGCGAAGACCAATTGGAACTGCTTTTCCCAGCATGGGGAATAACGAGCACCCAGTCGCTCTTGCCCTCTCATACGTCTCGCCTCTGCCTAACGAGTTCCCTGAGCTCGACGTCATCTCACTTGAAAATGCCCTCAAGAAGGCCTAACCCGCAATCTCCGATAGTAGCACATTCAAAGTAAAGGAACTTGGATCGCACAGAGTTGAGATCGAGTAAATGGTCTTCAGTTCATTCCAAGCATTCCAAGATTGAAGTCAGTTCGAGAGCACACAAGATCTCATTCGTCAAAAAGCACGGATAGGAGCGAGAAGAGAGAGTGAGAAAGAAAAAGCAGTGCGTATAATAGTCGATTCACTCGTACCATCGCACCAGTCCGAAGACTCGGACTACCTAATCGCACATGATCTGCTTTTAGGCTTCTCGCACATGATATGATCTGCCTTAGTCGTTATCACTCGCCCATATTCCACTCTCGCTCCTATCACTCTGTGCGGAGACGTTGCGTTGGTCTCCCTGGTTCAATCGTTGCCTTCTTCTGTCCCTCGGCTCCTTCTCCGGTCGTTATCGATCCCGTTAGCTGCCCCGTCGTGACCTCGGACCTTGTCAGCTGACCCCTGAGTCCGCTCAATTGCCCTCTTCGGAAGCCAGGCAAGAGTCGCATCAGATCGGGTGTCCAGATAGTGCCTGAAAAGGATAGTTTTTCGCGTGTCCTGCAGGTCCCTCCGCAGAACCAATAGGGAAGGTCGGGTTCAAAGGCAGTCGCCCCAGGTTTCAGTCGAGTACCGGCATACCTTTATTACAGATCAAGATTCGGGTCTGGCATTTGGATTGTACTTGCTGAAACTCAAGTACCAACCTTCGAAGAGTAAAGGCACGACGTGCCGATAATGGTGAAGGGATGTCCCGAACACCCTATCCCTTTTCTCGCTTGGTATTCTTCTTTTCTAGCAGATTCTTTCATCTTCCAGAAAGAGAAGCAAGGGTTCCGGTCGATGACCCGGGCAAGCCATATTAAGCTTTGACTCTGCCAAGGATCTCTCCATAAGTCTGTATTGTTCCCCGTAGGTTTCGGCACTCGAGAGTTCGTCGACCCCTTTACGATCTTGCCCTCTCCATAGCTCGACGGAAAGGACAAAGGTCTTAATTGCAAGAGCTGCCAATGCCAAGGATCAAAAGACCAGGAGATGCCAGGACAGCGAACTACCTTCAATCATTCAGAGCTCCACCTCATCATCCATTCCCCGATGCTGAGTGGGCACAAATATGTGAATTGGTCAGGAACCAAAGAATTTGAATGTACCTATCTCTCTTATTCAACAACAGATAAGCAAAAGCTACAGACGAAAGCCGTACATTCCTAGTTCGGAAGAGTAGAAATAGAATTTTCTAGAGCTTAAGAGTCAATCTCAGAATTCATCCCTACCTCCCGCAGACAGACTCTCAACATCTCTTTCCATAGGGTGAAAAGCACTAGTGCTGATCCGCTTTCTGTGCTTTTGGAACTCTGATTTGACTTGCACCACTCAACTATTCGCAGACAGAGCGAGGCTCCTAGCCCCAAAAAGCACTTTGGATGTCCAAATCTCTGACACTCAATCTTTAATATCGAGAAATGGCTCCTTATAATTTGCTAAGCAATTCTGGACAGATCGAGTTCAAGTTAACTTGACGTAAGTATCTGCGAGGGCAATTCTAGCATCTCGGTCACTTATCGGCCTGTGTTCGTTAGCCGAAAAGTCTAACCTAGAGAGAAGGTGCCTTATTAGGCTGGCGGGTGCAGGGTTCCGAGTCAGGAGTCGTACGCTTTCCGATTCTTGTCGAAAAGATGGAAGCGGCTACGAGTTCTCGCTGATAGGTCTGTTTCGAAGTATCGGCTACCTTTGGAATGGTTCTTTGGAAGGGCCCCTAAACCCATATCTTAAGGAGGTCGATAGAGCTCTTAAAAAGTATGCCTTTAAGCAATTATAGGTACCGCCGGATAAGATGCTATGGTTCAAGGAGGAGCAAGACTTACTGGAGAGCACCCTGTATCAGGAGTGGATATACGACTGGTTGGGTTGGGTTCGATGAGAGAAACTGCTATTCCATTCGGTTAATTGGAATTATAAGGTTCTGTAAATACCTCTTTTACGAGCCCCGAAAACCACTTTACGTACTCAATTCTGCCTAGCTTCAAAGATGTTGTGACGAGGAACCAGACACTCAACCCTTAATTGTTGAGTCTCCCAAGCTCCTTCATATCTAAAAGGCTTCAGAATAGGCAAAAGATTCAACGGTTATGATCAGAGTACGTTCTTTCCAATTGGGTTGGGTTCGATGGTATTGTAAGATGATTTCCGAGCCTAGTCCTAGTCTCGAAGAGCTCTTTAATCCTCCGAAGGTCCCGTCGTCATTTGAGAAACGTAACTTTTCTTCGAAGATTGAATATAGAAAGTATGGTTTCTTATGGCAAAGTTGGCACTTTTGTGATGGATGGACTCTAGGGACTGTACCCCCTTGTTTGACAGAGGTCCGAAAGGATGTACCCGCAGATGTTTGTATTGCGAGTTTTGTTTGTGAGGTCTTGAATCTTCCTCTCCCGAGTCTGCACTCCTAATCTCTCAGCACCTTAACGCAGTCTAACATGACTACACTAAATCACTCATAGAGTTAATGGCTTTCAATAGAGACCTTCGCTACCTTAATAAAGAAGGTCTAAATAGTCATTTCATTCTTTGAACATTTTTTTGAAACGTCGAACTCTGCCTTAGCTAAGCTACTGAATAAAGATTGAATACTTGAATTGAACTTCCATTTTATATTATATACTTTAACTTCCTTTTCATACTTTAATGATTTTAACTGAACTTTGCATGCTCGTGAGCTCCTGCTTTGGATTCTAAAGCCCAACTTAGCCGGATTCCGTGCCTACTGCTGATTGGACCGGAACAGAGACGAAACGAACTCATTCTTATTAAAAGAAAAGGTTTTCTTTGGATTGCTTCAATTGCGGATTGCTTCGATATAGCTGCCGCTCCTCTTCCCCGACTCCTACCCTCACTCAACTCATTCTTACGATCTAATGGATGGCTTCAGATGGATCGCTTCAATAGGATTAGGATAAATGGTAAAGCAGCGGTTTAGTGATTGCAAAGATTCTTTCAAATGATTCGTAGAACCCAAGATCCTCATTGGCCTTCCGGGTTCTATATTGTCGGTCCAAGGGCCATATGGTTTGACTCCCTCCCTTCCTTATGGTGGTATAACTCCGATAATGTAGGCAGCTGCTGCTCTTTGTTGAATCAGCACAGCAGACAAGACTTATATTCTGTGCCCAGAGCAGGTCAATCATAAATCAGCTAGCCGGTGGGAGATGGGGGAAGGATCGCACTCTTTGAATCGCACGAAGAAAGAAGATGGAGGTGCGCCTAGCTCCTTTGCGCGACGGTTGGGAAATGATTAGAAGATGCAGGTGGTACTCTTTGAAAGGAGCAGATAGTCGAGGTTGGAAGAAATGTCTCCATCCGCACGGAAGGATAGAATTGCTTAAATTGCCTGTCTTTAGGCCCAGCGTACGTAAGGGGACTTCGACTCTCATTTCTGGTTCCAGATTTAATGAACTAGGCTGACTACTTGATTGAATTGCTCTGGCCCTCTATTCACTCACTCTTTTGATTCACTACTCTCCTCATTCGAAGGAAGGTATGCACATTGAGACTATATGGATGGGATGCAGCTCTACCTTGAAGTGGGAGCCCGCCCTCTCGTGCTAAGCACTACAATAGGTAGATTCCATATCATATGTGATGCCATGTCGCCCTATGCTTCTTTCTTTTCCATTGGTGAGGGCACCGCTACACAGCTTACTGTTCTTATGGTTCTTCTTATCGCGCTTTAGCTCGAGCCTTACAGTAACTCCCCTTTCTGACTATCAATTTGTTCTCTGAGATATTCTCTTCTTGTCTTTTCTTTCTTTCTCACGTAGCACCTCAGTCGAGCATTCCTCTTCCCGTACGAGATTCTGTCCCGTCCCCTTCCCATGACCTTGGCTTGGGCGAGCTACTGCTGCGTATCCTTCTTTTCAGTGTGATCCTTCGCGGGAAGAAGAACTTATATGCACATTAAATGGTGGAAGGCCTTCGATAGCTATTAGACCCACTACCTACTGAAAGAGTATTCAAGACTTGGGGAGAGGAATAGGGATCTCGGGGGCAGAGAAGAGAATTCCGATCCGGCACTGCCCAGATCTTAGGAATCCAAGCTCCAGACTAGTGGGCCCTCCTCAGTTCTCTCTTAAGTCAGTGTCTAAGACTCGAGGATAGGCTCGGTGAGGAGAAGCAAAGATGCTACGCGCTTAGTAGGGAGCAATAGAGTAGACTCCCCAATGGGCTGTGCTTAGTCAAATGAAGAAATCCTAATTCCTACCTATTCAATAAGAGGCAGTTCCACGAGTCAGATAGTCAGTTCTACTGAGAAGATGAGCCGATGAAAGAGAAAATGTCTGGTCTGGATCAGATAGAAGATTGGCGTGCGCCCCATACGTGTTAGACGTCCACTCACTTCTTAGGTCTCTCCTTCTTTGCCAACTCCAGATTCGGCTTACTTATATCCTGAGTGAGCTGACGACCTCCCTTTGCACGCAAAAGCTGGGCATCCACATAGGGGAACCCCTTCTACATAACTTGACCCGGAATCTGGTCTATCAGCCGACGCGGTCAATGCAATGGTCAGGCGGGGACAGGATAGGATTACTTTCTTCTCTCTCTCCCCGGAGACCTGGAATGGAAATAGCAGTATATAATGGTCCTACGTTACAAGACTTTTCCTTTATTCACACTATTCACGAGCCCACTGCTGAACTCAGAGAGGATAGGTGGGATAAGGAGAGCTTCAAAGATATGCTGCAATGTGTGTTGCCTGCGTGTCATGGCTACGGACCCCTCGTTCCAATAATTGATCTTCCCTCGGGCCATCATATATTATAAAGAAAGGCTCGAAGCGCAAGACGATAAAGAGACAGAAGAGCTAAAGAGGCGGGGACAGGCTCGAAGCGAGGAGCGTAGCGAAAGAGAAGTAGAGGCGGGCTCTTGGCTAATTAAATGAGAAATAGAGTACCAACTAATCTTAGAGATAGAGAGTCTAAACTAATCAAGTAGATTCTGAATGAGTGTAATGAATGGCTGAGGCTCAGAAAAGGACTCTGGATAAAGACTGAAAGACCGGGCGGAGAGAGATGCTTCTTCGAGTTAGCCCATTGGCAAGTCAAGTCAAGGCTAGGCTCAGCGAGGCTGCGAAGGGAGCGCGTTAGATAAAATCCGTTACACAGCACCTGATGGGCCGGCGAAGTCAATGATCGTACGGTCGAACTCACCAAGCAAAGGACCGAACTCCTTCCCCATTTTCTCAATCGCTCGCACCCCCTATCAGAGGGAAAAGAGACCTAGTAGTGCTACGCGTCCTGGGATCCTATCCTCATCGTATCACCTATCTCTTTTGACTCTTTCTCTCGCCTATCTTCTTTCTATTCATTCTCGCCTCTCAGTCAGATAGAAGTTAGTTCTCGCCTCTCAGATAGAAGTTAGTTGACCAACCTCCGCCACCCAGCGTACGAGACCTCTACCTACGAAGGGGGACTGTCTCCGCCGAAGAGAAAGGGCAGGCAGGAAGATATGAATAGAATCAGACTACCGTCTCGGATAGCCGCTTTGATAATGAGTGCGTAGCAGTGTGGCTTTCTTGTCTAATGAAGAAAGAGCTGGGAATCGAGTTGAGGCCGGACAAACCTACCAATCTCTTTAGGAGGAGAGGAGAAAGAAACAGAGGAGCTACAGAATAGTAGCCAGTCCGATCCCGTTAAGCAAGGAGAACCGGAAACCACGATTGTTGTAGCAAGTAAAGAGAGAGCTGAGTAGGGCACCTATAAGCGATTTAAGGAGGTGTGCGAGGTAGGATAAGAAAGTAGTCTAGTCAAAGCTAGAGGGAGGATAAGAAAGGCCAGTCTAAGGCTGATCTTGAGAAAGCTTACCCGTGCTTCCTTATTTAACCGCGATTACGAGTCCCTATCACACTGGCAAAGTACTAAAGAGCTGCTGGGCAGCATGCTAACTAAGGACCTGGGAAGGGCTACTAGATCGACCAATCACTTCCATGGAACGAAGTGCTTCTATAAGGATAGAGAAGGAGCGAGCCACTTCCGTAGAGAAGAAAGACCACAATCAAGGTCTCCCGTCAGAACTTGGCAAATAATGACAGGAGATAGTCAAGTGTCAGAAATAGCCAAAAAAGGAAGGCTCGCACATGGGCCAATCAAAGGTGTGTCTGAAATAGCCAAGTAGTTATAACACCTTCTGCCGCGCGTGATTCAGCTTCAGTCCTAAGGTGGTCCGCTCTATAATGAGTCGGCTCTAACTAAGACTAATGTGAATTGAATGAGCTGCTGTGCTGTGATTTGAATGAGCTGCGTTTCACTCGATCGATGATCACTATAGTTGGATCAAGCTACTACTAGAATAGAAGCATGCAAAATCAAACTTCGTTCGCTATCTCGACCACCACTATTGGATTGATTGGATCATGCAAGAAGACCGCCCTCCATTGGATCAAGCTAGAAAGACCCACATTCGTTAGCTGAGTTGAGTTGTTGGAATGGGCGCAGAGGCGAAACTAGCTGACTGAGTTTCATGCTCTCTCTATTCTTCTTTCATGCAAGAGGACCCCCTCCCACTAGACTTGAGACTCGGATTTGCTATCGAACTAGTGAGCTAGGCTAGGATCTCTAATGTTGCTGCTAGGCTAGGATCTCTCATGCAATCGGAGACTCCTCGAGTCTGCCTTAGACTAGCTGAATTGAATGCTACCTCCTCCACTAGAGCATCTCTCATGCAAGAAGACCCTCATGCAATCCTTGAGCAATCCTTTCGCGTGAGAATTGGTTAAGCTTTTATAGTTTCATGTTATCTTCTCAGTTCGACAAGCATGAGCTTATAGTTTATGACCATATGACCATCTCGAGATCTTTTCGCAAGAGTGCTTTGAATTCAATAAGAGATCGTTTCACCGCAGCCTATTTTATCCGGCCTTGGGCGGACCTAGCACTACGTGGCCTTTGCTTCGTTGTCACTGCCTTCGCTCCTGCACATTGGGTCCCGCGGTGATCCACATTGGCCTCAGACTCCACTTTTCTGTCCACCTATGTGCCTCTGTTCTTTCTCCTGGTCTGAAAGAGAAGGAGGGCTCTAGAAGGGCTGGAAGATAGAGGGTCAGCACTAAGGAATTTATAGGTCAAGGGGTCGACTGAATAACTCTTCGGTACTATAGGCGGCCGTAAGGCACAAGACAACTGCTTTGATGTTTCATGCAAAGAGGAAGAGGTTCAAAGACCGGATCGGATCAATAAAGACTTACTCGGATTGCCCCACCAGCCCTACTTGCTTCCTGCTCTCCTCCTCATCGATCTTTTTACATGGCTCGCACGCGATTTGATCCCTGACCGCATGAGCTCCATCGAAGAACGCTAAACTCTCTCTTGCCCGCGGAGCTACTCTTCTTCCACTAACTCCGCTGAAGGCTACGGCTTCTTTCATCAATTTAATCAGAGGAGGCCGCCTTAGAGCGCAGGGTGACTCGTGCCAAGCTTTGTTCCATGGACTTGAAAAACACACTTGAGAAGTTCGGGAGTCTTTAGCCATCCATCTTCTCTTCCGAGAAGAGTTCTTCTCTGTCAATTTAATCAATCGAACCGCTCTCACGCATATTGGTTTATGCGAGACCACCATACTCATTTATTTCACACAGGGCTTTTGCCTATTACTGACAGTTAGTTCTCACGTACGCATAGAAGTCTCTGATCTGCACGTAGCTGATGTGAGTATACTGCTTTGTCCACCCCAATAAAGGAGTGGGACTGGGACTCAGGCATTCAAGTCTGATTCCTTCCCGGGCAAAGAGTGCTCTTTCTTTGACAGAGTTAGAGGTTAATTATCTCCATATGCCGGGTGAAAGGAGGTCCGATCCGGGTGCCGGGCGCCTATAACGACCGATTGGTTTATGCGAGGAAGAGTTAAGAGATTGAAGTGAGAGCTTATAGTTCTCTTGAGCCATTTCTGTCACCTTTATCCGACTGGAAGTCTCGTAAGAGATCTGATCTTGGCTTAGCAGTCTTGTCGCTTGCCCCTATCGCATGAGCTCTAGCACTACACTACTATGATTGCGGTCGAGCGCTTCGCTTCGCTCCTCGAGCTAATGCTGAAATTCAATTCCAGAGGGACCCCCTCCATCAAGAAGGCGAAAGAGAGGAGGGTCGGACACGAGGAGAAGGAGGGAAAGATGTGATTAATGTATGACGAGTAGGTGGGACCTGAGGAAGTTTCTTCCAAGACCCTGGCCTAGCCCAAGTGGATTACCAGCTTCATAAAGTACTTATCCAGAGTTCGACTTAAGGATAAGATGTCCTATCCGACTGAGGGCAGGAAAGGCTAAATGCGCCGCTATAGGAGCTCGGCCTCAGTGTCGGGTGCTCCTTTCCTTGCTACAACACGTGACCTTTCATACCAATTACCTCACATATAAGTGATCTGCCATCGCAAGGCTGTGACCTTGATTCAAGAACTGAAACGCCTTTAATTGACGATATAGGGAAAGGTTGTTTAACTCATGTTGAAGCAGGAAATTGAAACCTCTCACTAGAAGTATGCGACTTATCTCGACCTCTCTTGAGGGCGGAACCACACAAAGAACCGAAGTGTAGCATCCCTAAAGGCCTTGCGCCACGGACGGGAAAGAGACAAAGGAAGGAGTCGAGGTCCTCTCTCTTTATGCAATGTGAGGCTCGTGTGAGTGAGCTTTCCTTAGTGCCTTTCCTCTGCTCTGGAGGAGTGAAGGAGAAGTAGCTCCATGCTGAGTCACTTGACGGAGTGGTCTTATGGCACTATGACTTCCTTAAAGAATCAAGGGATGAGCACAAGAATATGAATAAGGGCTGCCAGCATAATCAAACTCATGGGCCTCGTAGGAGCTATCCTTGATTGTGCTCTCGCTGTCTTCCTTCCTATAACTCCATTCACTTCATTCTATCCATCAGACCCCCGCTGGAGGACTACTTATAACTAAGAAGATGTGAAAGTGGGAGAACTCTTTGGATTAGCATGCGTCGCTGTCGCTCTAACCGTGAACTTAATAGTAGCATCTTTCAAGTATCAATAGCCAGCAGACCTATCAGACCTATCCAACTGCGCTTGAGGAGCTCGCCTCACTGCCCTTAGCTGGCCGAGCGAGGTAGGTGCTTCAATCATGCAACCCCCTTTCTATCCTATTCTATTAGAGCAGAAGCAGAGAAGTTGAATCAACGAACTCCTTGGATGGGGAAGAGTGGAAAAACACTACTCTTCGTTCGGTGTGGGAGACATGACCATTGCTTCTCGGGTCCTTTCTGTAATTGGATAGGATTTTCCAAGGATCTCTTTCCAGTAGCTCTAGCGCCTCACAGTCTATCAAGGAGAGGACTCCGTGGGGAGGAGGGTCGGGTCATTATCTTAGGTCGCAACATCCTCGACTACGGTCCTATACAGGTCAAGCTGAAACTCACTACGACACTTTAAACTAAGCAGATCAAACTGGCCCGGGCCGAGTCAGCTCCCCATTCTGAAACCCTTCCATGTAGGGGCCTGAGCGAAGAGCTTTCCTACTCAAGCCCATGATCCATAACCATTGAGAAAAACTGTTCATTTAATGCTCATTAAAACGTCTTTCTTGGCACGTGTGGAGGGCTTCGCGTAAAGAATGCTACGCCAACTCTCTTAACCCTCTCTCTTAAGGAATGCTATGCTCAGTTCTATTCTCTGCCTGATCCTTCTTGCTTTTCCTTGTTTTGATAGGCACTCCACTCTCTCATCAGGACTGGTGGCATTGAGAGCTCGACCAGAATGAGGATCCGAAGCCTTTTTGATAAAGAGTACACAATTGAATTGGTTTGATAAAGAGTACAGTCTCCGACGCTCAGTGTCAAAGATCAGAGAGAGGCCTCTTCCACTTCAGAGCGCAGTACAGGCTGCGAAGGCACGAACTCACCAATGCCCGGCAGAGAAGTACTTGATCACCTATACGAGTCCTACGCTTCAACTGATGATATATATTCCCTAGAAGTCGGAACTCTCCAGAGAAAGCTACGTGAATTCCAGTCTGACCTATGGAGCCACTCTACGATAGGTCAGGAACCCGAGCCGAAAGATGAATCCGAAAAGGAGACTGCTCATTCTACCGCCGAAAGTGGATTACCTACTAAGCTATAGTGGGGGCCTCTCTGAACAGACTCTTGAGCGATACGATCCAAGGAGTGGAAGGAACAAAGCATAGTGCCATAGAGCTCTTTCTTTCAGTAGCCACCTTGATGAAGCAATTACATCATATAGAAGACCTTCTTCTTGATCGCAGCAAAAACCTTTTTATTATTGTGCGGGCATGCGGGCTTGGAGTTCGTGCAGGCAGGCTGCAGAGCATCAGACGCGGAGGCATTGAAAAGAGTCCACTGGGGCAGGCCGCGCTCCTTATTGTGATTAGAGGCCCTCAAGAATTATTGAAACCGACCGGAGCCCTTCAGTCTAGCATAGCATCCCCTCACATTCAAGAGTCCAACTAGAGGGTGGTGGAAGAGGCCGCCGATTCAGACTCGAGGGATTAATTCACTCCCAAGGTCGGGTTCACTTGTTGCTCCGTCTTGGTGGGAGTTATGCTATCCTAGTATTCCCTATCTCTTGCTTGAGAGCTCACTGTTGGGGTGAGGCAATCTTTAGATCTGTTCGCCGGGACAAGACAAGATAGCTGGTCCAGCACTCAAGACGTAGGGAGCCTTCAACAAACAAGAGGCTGTCCTCTCCTCTATGGGGAGCGTCTTCTTTCAGTCGCTTACAAGTAGTGCTTTCTTTCTTTTGGAGCAAGGGAATCTTGGTTCTAAGGCATTTCATTCTAATTAAAAAAGGAGCGGAGCGCTGAGGCCAGCAGACTCGGACGAAGAGAAGAGTTATGATTGAAGGTGGACGCCCTTGCCTGAGCCGCTATGATAGCTTTGAACCTGATCTGATCGAGCGAGCTTAATGACGCCCACCATTAATAAGAGAGATGGTTCTCGCCTTTTGCGAGATTCAAGTACGGATTGAGTAATTGCCAATCTTTATGGAGTCTCGGTCCTTCCTTCTTAGTAGCTCCTAAGCTGGGTTTATGGTGAGGGGTCGCTCCTAAGTGTTCAGTCCTTCTATGAGGGCAGCGCCCACCTAGCTCGTACATCATGTAAGGCTAAGAGCACAGTCCACAAAGACAAGACTGCTGAGAAAGCTTAGCTTCAATAAAATGCCTCTCAGGATTCCGTTACGATGCACAGAGTGGGCCCACCATAGCGTAGCTTATCGCCTAGCTATACGGAGCACCAGGCCTCCCTGCTATTCAGTTGCCTATAGAGCCGAAGAGTGGATTTCAAGATTCCCTCGCTCTGCCTATCGTTAGGAATGCACGTGAGGTCAAACCGATATAGTTCTTCCTGTCACTTCCGACAGTCTTATGATTAGTGAGCAGAATATTGACCGTATCATGGAGCTTTCCCCATACTCAAATGTACGCAAGGAGGCTTACGACTTCATTCACAATAAAGTGGGACCTTTGAACTCATTACAACATTCCTTTCAGCGCAATCTAATGGATGGAAGTCTGAATTCTTTTATTCAAGAATGAAACCGGTAGACAATCAAACTTTTACCAGGAATTCTACCGCGACTTTACGGACGAAGATTTCCGCCGCTCCTTGGGCTTGCCGCTCCCCTATTTTCGGTGGAACTACGTCTGACCTGATCCCCAAAGGGGGTACGTAGGCAGCCTGAAAAAAAAAAAATAAGGTTCGGTCAAAGTTTTTGGGGAAGGAATAGGCACATTTCGAGCTGTGGGACTTGAAAGAATAGAATGCCCTCTTGGGGGAGGTGCTCTTCTTGCTCTTGTGGCAGTTCCTGAGTCCAGTCCGGTAGTGGATAATGCTTTACGAAAGGGGATATCGTGAAAGGAAAGACCTTAAAGCAATCAGGCTTGATCAACCTTTGAAAGCGACTAGTCCTCCCACTACTGAAGCTATGGTTGTTAGCCTCTGTGCAGCTATGCTTTCTTCCTTGCTTAGAGAGAACGTGTTGTCTCTTGCTGCTGTTAACGGGTTTCTTGCTTTCGCTACGCACCTTTTGAAAATAGTTCAAATAAGGGAACCCCACCCCAGGTACGCTTGAGACTGGATTGACTCCTTGGTTAGAAAGGGGGGCGAAATCGAATCAACATTTATAATTGAACAAAAGCGAGGAGCGAAGTTTACCGAGCTACCGAGTTTACGAGGGCCGAAAAAAGATTCCGAGCCCGTCTGGGTCTGGTCAAAGTCTATCTTGTCTTTACCACGAGTCATTGTCGATATAGACAAAAAGTTTTCTATGATTACAGGATTCCCCAAACTTCACCGGACCCGCTCACGATCTACTAAAGGGGTCAATTCGGCTTGTAAAAATGACACGGGTTACGAAACAATGCCGAATAGTATTACGGAACTGCGAGATTTCATTCTCAAGAACGTTCAAGATTTCCATCACCACGTGTCTCGTCCATCTTATCGGTATCGTAAACCCTATCCGGCTTGGATCGATAGTGTACCATTTCCGCCTGGGTATGTAATGTAATGCCTTAATTCTGTATGTTCAATGCTTTGGGCAAGCCAGAGCAAGACTTGGCACACTTTCTTTCCCGTTGCGGAGAGACCGTGAAAAGAAGAAGAGGTACGGTACCATGCCAGAGAGAATAAAGCATAAAATGAGAGAGAACCCATCCGCAAGAGGAAGAGCGAACCTAACCAATCGAAGAAGAGGGACCGGTAAGAGTGTCAAAGAAAGACAGCATGCGATAGAGAAAAAAGCTTATCTTAAAGTGACACCCCTCCCTCTGACTGAGGAGGAAGTGAATGAAAACTGGTTCGACCGAGCCCTCTTGATCCAAGCCAACTATTCTACTTGGCTTTAGCTCGCTCACTACTCTTAAAAGTGACAGAAAGGCCTTGCTTGCAAGCTTCCTTTAGGGAAGATCTAATTTGATTAGGATCAATCTTCTTTTTATTTTAATAGTAAACATGGAAGTTCGCACGAGTGACTGCGTACCTTTCTTCTTGCGAGTCAATATTCGACGGGCAGAATCTGTAAACAAATAAAAAAGTTATCACATAAATATTGAACTGCACGTTCCACGTGCATCCAGCAGGAATCGAACCTGCGCTACCGGCTCTTTCCCATGTGGATTCGAAACCGTCGGCTTAGGGCATTCCTTGACTGATGGCTCTGATCTCGGATCTTGTCGGGTATGAACTCCTACCTTGCTTCGCTAGCTCCGAAAAGAGCCAGGAAAGCGAAAGAACGCCTTTACCTTCTTTACTTAAAAAGAATAGTAATAGATGCCGAGATAACAAAGGGCTGTTCTCTGCCCAAGACTACTACTCCTACTAGGGGGAATTCCCGCCTTTCTCCCCCGAGCGAAGAATGAAAGGCTTAGCGAACTCACAGGTACCCGACTCAGACAACAAGGTTTTATTTAAAGATATAGATAGACCAAGTTGTTCAATGAGTTTTCGGTATTGTACCGCTACCAATCGATCTGCGATGACAATGTCGTCACCCAGAATCGTTGGTCAAACTTGACTCCCGGGTACACTAACTCCGCCGCATACCACACCACAAAGTGATGTGATAGAATTTCACTTTTCACCTCGAATGAATGGCATTGATGTTATTCATAGGCTTGTTTGAAGGGCAAATCCCACAGACGGAAGAGAAAAACCAGTCTTAGCAATAACCGTTGTTGGAGTTATATCATCAACCCTAGCTATTTCATCAGCTGCACACGAATCTCACTCTATAAATTTAATTTCTTTCTCATACAAACCTTCTTGCAAAGAGAAGAGCTAGCATCCGTCCAGCGCGCAGGAAAGAGAAGACTGGAAAGCCGGAGTCAGCCAACCGTGGTGAAAAGGCGTGCAACCCGAAGAAGCCCAGCCGTGCAACCTTTGAGAAGAAGTTCCGATCTATGCCCCAGCCCGGGATTGAAGTCTATCTCTTCTCTAGCCACTATTCATACCTCCTCTAGCTTTATAGCCGCTGTGCTGGCGCGGGAGAGCCGAATGGTTAGACGTTCAGTTTTCTGGTCCGTCACATGCATGCTTTGGAGGTGAGCTTCGCTTTACTCTGTTGGAAAGGAGGTCCTCCCTCCAGTAATGGCTTCTCCGGGATGTTAGTTGGGCTAAACAGCACGAGCTTTCCCTACCTTAAAAAAAGGGCTCCCCCGTGGGTGGATTTCTAACACCATCTCCCTCGATCCTTCACTAAGCAATGAAAAAACTATGCGAGAAAGGGAATAGGACGTCCAGACACAATATACGAAGCCTCCCTTTCCCGGTCTTCTCTTGAAGATTAAACTCGACAAAGTAGCTTTGCCTCTGACTCATAGATAGAAGTTCAGGCACGAGTGAGCTTGGCTATCTTACGTAGAGCTTAATTAGGTTTTTTCGGTGCACTGCCAAAGCTTCTCCCACGTTCTTCCGCCAAGCCCTTGGAATGGCTTTCGCTACTCAAGAGGGAATTGCTTGCTCTTTCTCGCACCGTCGAATCATTAAGGTCAGGCCTTCTGTATACGGTACTATAGGAGGGAAATGATAATAATAAGCTGTCTTTGACGCCCTGGAATTCAGTGAAAGCACGCACCGAAGAAGAACAGAAGTTGTTTCATCCGGCATGGAGCACCCGATCCCTCTCTTTCTCTTTTCCTTTAGCAAAAGCTGACGATGAAAGAATAACCAGCCTCAAACCTTTTTCGAGACAAAGGAGGCTTACGTATCTTCTTCCCGGTTTTGACCCTTTGCCATAGTTACAGAGATTCCCGCTAATCTTGAATCCCTTGCTGGCTTTGTTCCAGTTCATCTTTCTTCTTCTTTTGTTGTTAAGCGAGGGAAATCCATAGGTTAATTAATAGCTTTCTCTATTTTTGTAAACAATAAATATGCGCCCCTTCCCTTACGTTCAGCTCTTCGCCCCTTCCCCAACTTACTAAATTAAGGGCAGCTCTTCGCCCCTTCCTCTTTCTTTTTAGGTCTTGGGGGACAAGGATCGGCAAATATGTTTGGATCCCTTCTTCGAGACCCAGTATGCTGGAAATTAGCCTGCGTTTCGATCAAAACTAGGAGATGGGTGGGACCTGCTGCTTAGCTTCTGCTTGACAGAGATGGACAAGAGGACTTAGCATTGCCTGCTTCACCAGTGTCAGGGCTTGCTTTGAGAATCCATAGAATATCCCACTTGGAGATTGAGGACCATGCGCCTAAGAGAACCTTTTGACCTTGAGACTCAACCCTACTTCGTCTTCGCCCTCCTGCCTTTCCAGTAGTGGATTCAGCTCATATTAGAAATTCTGACTTCACGGGATATTCTTACTTCACGAGAGAGAGACTCACTATTGAAGGGTATACCCACGGGAGAGATACCGAAACTAGAAGCTTTGTTGCACCGCGCTCATTGACTTTCTATCAGAGGGGTTGACGTTCAGTGCCGTAGGTCAGAAAAGGAATGAGAGATGAGAAGGTGGGTTGCGTATATAAGCCCCATTTGAAGGTATTTCTTTGGTCGAGTAGTCAACTACCTCTTTGCCCAAGGATTGCGAATATGCCTTCCCTCCTCTAGCTATCTACTTATTCCGGCTAATTGTCCTATGGTTTAGAGAGAGTCTTGTTAGTGCTACTTCTAAGAGTTCCTGTAGTTATCGGAGTTATTGTATTTCTTTGACTTAGAAGAGTAGCTGAAGAGTTAATTGACTTAGTTGAGGTAGAGGTAAGAGTTAGGTCTTCTATGAGTTACATGTTAGGATGAATTAGAGGAGTGAGAGTCGTACTTATAAGAGTTAATTGAGTTATCTGAGTTAGCAGAGTTAGCAGTCGTAGCTGCGTCAGTGGCACATAGCAATCTAAAGCCAGTAGCTAACTTCCTTGCCTTACGGTGGCATGGAAGATGTAATCAAAGCAGGCTTAGGGGAATGGATTTAGGTTTAGGAAAGCAAGTGACATCCTCAAGTCAACGAGTTAGGAGCTAATCTCTTGAGTTTAGGAGTTTAGGTTTATCATCCTCGGTAACAGCAACAAGACCACTAAAGCTAGCCACTAATATAATCTCCGACTATTGCTCCTGGGTTTGGGTTTTACACAATTCAATACAAAATCTCTACTCGTGGACGGAGGGGAGGCAATAGATTCATCTTGCCCTTGGCTTGTGAAGGGAAGAAAGGCTACAGGGTATCTGACCCCGATGACATAGGGACGGTTAGGCTTGTTGGCTGGCTTATGATGGTTTCCTGTCCCAATTCAACATATTCCTTTTTTTGCTCCTGCTTGGTAGCAGGCTTGTGTGCGAGCTTGATCCGCTTTCGATTCCGTGGGAAGATAAGAGACTTTGCTGCACTCATTCACTCCGTGTCGACTTTACTTGCACACACGGTTCTAATACGTCGAATCAAAGTTGACGAGAATGAACAAACTCTTTTCCAGGGCAAGGACCCACGCCTAAAAGCAAGATAGGTCTGCGCTTCTTTCTTGGCGGGTTCAATATCTATCCTTCCCTTTCATGGCAGGAGCCTATTTTGTTAAAAGATTGCCTTATATTCTAAGCTTATCGTAGCATCGGGCTCTATTGGGCGAAGGCTATGCTATTTTTTTTCTTTGTATCGGTGGACCCGTGCTCCTATCTCTAAAGGGCTGTCCATCGTTATAAAGCCGTCTCTTCCAAGTCAAGTATCGACATCAGCCCATATCTTCCCTAAGATCTTAATAGCCGGTATGACTAGTCAGGCATACTGTTGAAAGAGACTCCGACCCGTCCTCTGTTAATCGAGGATACTACCGAGATCCTTTTCTATGTAGTACTTCTTTGCTATATATTCTTAATTACTCTGCGAGCCGCTTTTTCACGATTTACAAGTTTAAGATACTTATATCGACGCAAGCTTGAACGCATTACTCTACTACCTCACTTACTTCTGATCATTAGGAGGGGCATGGCTCCACTTGTAAACTACCTATTAACTTCTTCCTTTGGTTGTAGTATAGACCCCAGCTGAACCACTTGTTGATCTCCTGCTCTTCTGGGCGCAGGTACGCCGCTGCATTATCTAAAGCTTCCCCGTTGGACTGAACCTTCTTACTAGTCTTAATAACTCTCTTTCTTAATTATCCCATTGCTCTAGCCGCTAGGCGTTGCATTAATTGTTCAATTAACCCGGTGTATCAACTGACCACTAGCCGCACACTCTTGCTTAACTTAAGGTACTCCCGTGCTCCTTTCCCCGTTTTAAGCTTGATTGGACTGCTGATTATTCTAATATTGAATCGTACCCTATAGGGAAAATAGGCAAAGAGTTAGTCTCTTTCAAGCAGTCGAGAATGGAACTGACTATGGGTTGGGGCCCCTCTTTTCTTCACCTCTTACGAAAGCCAGTCACTTTGAAAGGAAGTGATGGGCAAGCTAGCAAGTGATAAAGCAAGCCGCTTGAAAGTCAGCAGTATCTCATAAGCAGCCATCAGAGGATGATAAGACGGACAGCTGCTTTAAGAGAAGCATAGGATTCCAATATAGCTGCTTTGAGAGAGGCAGTTTAACCAAGCCTGTGATACGTTTTTTTCATATATATCTTATTCCCAGCCATCCCGACTTCTGCCATCGTCCTAAGGCCAGTTCCTGCTGGAGTTTAAGTTGGAGAAGCTTTTGATGGCGATCCCTTCTTTTTTCGCCTCGAGTCATTTCATCCCTTCGAGCCTGAAGCTAGACTGAGTTCTATCATCTCACCGAGGTTCAGAGTCGGAGGCCATCGCCCATTTCTGTAATCATATGTTCATACGAAAACCATCTAGTGACGACTCCGTTCGAACGTACTTTATGTATTGGGCGCTCCAAGTGTTTTTATTGGTTTCATCCCGCCGAGCCAAAGCTCTTTTCCTCTTTCTTCCTTTTTTGAGATCTTAAACAATAGGGGATTGGATGCTCAGTTAATCTGCCTTAGTCCAGGCGAAATGTGGATTTCTTTGGGAACATTCTTTTCTTAGATAAAGATGGTTATATCGAAATTCAATGATATAACCTAAGAAAAGACTGCTACTCTGAACCTAACAAAAGATCGGCCAATGCGGCGCATACTTAGGATTTGGCACAGTTGCGCGTTCAGGTTTAGAAGAAAACAAAAAATATCAAAAGCAGAAGCAGACTCAGTTACAGAAGAAGCGGATAGTACAGAATCAGTCTCGAAGATAGAGTCAGGGACTGTTGTGTCAGACGAACCTTGCTTGTTTAGCTATCTCTGTTTCATGCCTCCCCTCCCTAAGCCTAAGAGAAAGGGGCTAGGCGCAGACTCCGGGGCTGAACCGGAATCTCTATCTCCAGAATCAGTTCAAGCGGATAGTCTAAATGGAGAAGAACCGGTTTCGAACTCCTAATCCTAATGGACTTGTTCTTCAATAAGAGTTTAGGGCCGAATCGGCATAGTCTAAAAGGGACTCATCCGTTTTTGTCAGTGTCTCTGGGGAAGAAGAAGCTGTAAAGTCAAGTACATCCTCCGAGGAAAACTGGATAGAGGACAAGTTCCCTTGTGGCTGAAAAGGCAAAGGCTGTTCCTGAGGAACTTCTTGTTACAGAAGAGCCAGATAGAATAGAGTTTGTGTGATAGAGCTTGCTACTAGTTTACTAGTTCTTTCATCTCCACAGAGTCAGGCAGATAGCCCCACCCAGTACGGAATCAGAAGTTGTTGCAAAAGAAGCAGCCTGAGAATAGGCGGAGTTGCTTTCAATCTGCCAACAGTCAATCTAAATCAGAGGTCTGAATCACTATGAAGTGAGAGATCTTTCGGTTTCGTCGTTCAGTCCTGTAATGCTCTTGTGAAGAAAATGCTTTTTTCCAATGGTTAGGAATTCGATTTGAGATGTTTCACTCCTCAGTTCGGCTAAAATGGTTTACTGAGGGCCAATCCTCCGAAACCAGCCCCATTACACCCATTAGTGTAGGGCAGGGCTGGGAAAGCTTCATGTACTAGTGCATCTAGTCCCGTAGAAGGTAGCGTCACTCTTGGGATAGAATAAGTTCTTCTTCTGCCCCGGAATCTGGTACTGAAAACTGGTAAAATCCGTACTTTAAGCTTTATCTTCCGTATTCACCTATCTTCTGATTTCGAGTTCGGGCCATCCATTATGAGTTCCCCATTTCAATGGATGAAAGTGAATCTGACTTATAAGCCACAAGGGAAGAAGGACTCTCTCCTGAACCTGGTCACTTTCACCTCTCTTACGCATTTCGAGATGAAAGCTCAATTTCCCTCTCAATCATCATCTCATCTTCAAGCGTGACTAATAAGATTTGAATAGATTATGAATATTGGAGAGTTAGAAATTAATAATTAATAGGTGCAGGGGTAGCAACGATTGCCTTGGCCGGAGCTGCCATTGGTATTGGTCATGTTTTCAGTTCGTTGATTCTGTAAGTTTCGAGGAATCCCTCGCTCGCTTCATTGGACAACTAAAACAGGTAGCGGAGGAAACATACTTACCAGAAGATCGAGACTAGGTTGCTTTATCCAGGTAAGGCAGGTTTGTTCATTAGGGCAGGGCATCGACCGCTCGCTCCCTTCCTCCGAGCAGCCCAGCAAGACGCAAGACCAAGACAGACGCTTCGCTAACAGCTGCCTTCCTCCAAGCTGCCAGCGTACGTGCATAGATTCTGATTCTTCTCTATAACGCTATCTAATCGGATAAGATGAAATGTGGTAAGACATCTCTGAATTCAATACCCGGATCTCGGACATTAATCATATCCCAGATCGAAGACCCGCAGCCCACCCTCGGGGGGAGGTACAGCCCACTAGATCAGGGTAAATAGCTCTTCCTTATACATTGACTTGGAAACCGTAGGCAAGCAAAGAGGGCTTTCTAAGGCAGGCTAGGCAGCAAAGTCCTAGTTCTTCTAGTACCGATATCAGATCGTAAGGCTATTTTATCCGTATATCGATGAAAAGGAGTTAATATTGGCTGTTGACATGCCCGAGCTAAAATCGGTTGAGGAAAAAACCTAGCTTACTTGGTTTTGGACTCCTTTTATTTAGCGGTCATGGATCAATTCTAGGTGGTTAACTTGTATACCCCTATTCTCAGAGTTCACGTTCTGATCTAGAAAAGAAACTTTTAAAATGAGTTCCATAGTTTTGGACAGGTAAAAACTAGGGGGTAAAGCTTTTCTTAAAGCAATCGGGAAAATACGTGTGTGTATACTAGCTTACTAGCTTTAGTAGCTTGTTGCCGGAAGCAGGGGTGGTAGTGGTCTTTGTACGAACCAAACCAGGAGTTGGCTTCCTTCGATAACTTACGAAGAAGCGATGATTTCAAGACTACCCAAAAGCGCTTTCGCTTTCCTTTCTCTGATCCGATACGCTTGCTCTAAACTCTAAGTAACAAACCTGCTGTTATGAGCTGAACCTGATTGCACTGATTAGGCAGAAGCAAGATGCCATTACCTATGTTTGTTATATGATACTGTGGAAGACGAAGGTCTCTTTCCTAATGACGATGCTCAACAGCATCTGTAAGACCTCCGGGCTTCCTAGTTCTAGAAGGAATTCATTAGTTGAGTCTTATATAGTCTTTTTTCTAGTAGCAGTAAGAAGGCCAAGAAAATAAGGTATTAATATATTCCATTCTTGCGCATCCTCCGATTCTTGCAACTGTCTTTGTGAACATGAACAAATGGGATTGACTTTTCACGCTAAAACTAAGGGGCCCTTCCTTGCCGGTGTGACAGATAAAGTAACTGGTTACTGTGAAATCATCCCTTGTTGTCAAATAACAGAAGGGCTTGATAAATCAGAATAGGCTGTTAAAGATACTTGAGATTGGTAACCCACGTGTACAACCTAACTACAAAGTACATCCCTTGCTTCAGTGTGACGCCGAATTGTAAAGGTGTTTAGTAATCGGATGAGGAAAATGAACTAGATGGTTTCTCCCAAAGCAGCTCCTTCTGTCCGTGCATTTCCTATTGGAAAAGAAAATTGGATCGAGTAAAGGCTGGCTTCAAGCCAAAGTGATAGTCACATTCTATGAGCTATCTTTCTACCTTAGCTAAGGATCGATTCTTTAGCCATCAATCATCAAATGGCTAGGTCTCTTGATCCGGAATCACCCTCTGTAGTCTAGGATTGAAACCTATGACTTTCCCCTTCTGGGCTAAAAACGGATGCGTGCCCTAGACCTATTTTTGCCCTTCGGCTGGTCAATACAATAGGGCGAATCGCTTCTTCTTCCCTTTGGAGTCAAACTTTGATGTGAAGTTGCCGTGGAGGCAGCTGCTGTGACCAAGACCCCTTTTTGGAATTTTCGTAGGAGATGTTCGGAACCGCTTATTGGTAGCACTATCCAGTAAAGTCAAACTTTGAACTCTTCATCTCTGTGAAGGGCTCTAGCTGAACCTACAACTGCTAGCAGAATGCTCTTGGGAAGACTGAAGGGGGAACCCACAAGGCATGGGGAAGGAGGTTTCACAGGAGAGGAGTTATTGGAAAGATAGCATTGCTTCGCTTCGACAAACAGGTCAAATTCTTTCGGGGAGTTGAATATGAAGAAATATAGGTTTTTGAGAGGTTTGCGCTTTGCAGTTTTTCCTTAGGCAGGCCGGCGGCCGCGTTTTAGAGGTAACCTCGGGTCGGAGTTAGAGGTTTAGTCCTAATAAGGAAGAGGAAGCGAATCCGCTCTTCTATGTGTTGCCCAGGTCGACGCGCCACCTTTTTCTGTCTAAAACTACAGGAGCGGTCTTGCATACCTTTTCCTTCCTTATCTTTACCTAATACCTAAAGGATGAAGGGAAGATAGGATTTATATAAGCATTAACGTCCGCATCGTCCGGGTAAAACTACAGGTCTGAGTTATATATTACTTACTGGGACCTAGCTTACTACTCCTACTGGAAGCTGGAAGACTCGCAAAGGAAGGCAAAGATAGCTAATAGCAGCTCATCTTTTCCTTATTCAACTACCAGCACTGGAAGGCTATGGAAAATAGAAGCACTAGGATAGAGGAAGAACGGACGATAAGAACCGTATCGGACGTTACATCTTTATTTGAAAGTCATATATTTAATATGTTTCTAATAAGCTACTAAGAACGAATTAGCTCTTTCAAGCTCAGTTTATAGAATCGAAAGCAAGAGGGTAGATTGTCAGTAGGAGTGTCAGTAAGCTGCCGATGCAGTATTACTGCCTGCTCGAATCAACATTCCTCAACTAGTTTCCTCATTCCTGTGGGTGTTCTCTTCTCTTCTGATAGAGAGGGGCTTTAATTCCATTTGTATTCTGTCCAAAGTGCAGTTCAAGCTATCTCTAAGATTCAAGATCTCTCCAAACATGGTCATACCTGGTGATGCCACTAATGCTGAGATAAAGTAGTGGCTGTGAGTGCATAGTTGGTCCTGAACCAGAGAGGAGGTAAGGATACCTGGGTTAAACTTGGATATTGGGTTTATGAGTTGCTTTTTCCGACTCATTCGAAAGCGTTGAATGCATAATGATGAAAGACAAGGGACTGGAACTGATTTTTCTATTGGAAGAAAGAGTCCTTTACATATTCATAGGTTTGCTTTAGAGAGTTCTTTCGCTGTCGCTGAGACCTCCCCTACCATATACATGGGTAGGACAACAAGCCCTATTTTATGCCATCTTCCTTTGCTAGAAATAGAATCCCCTCTTTCTATTAGTGATCTCGGAGATTGCCGGGTATTTGACTTAACTTAAACAACTTAACTTAACTTAAATATCGCAAAAAGGATATTTGGCTAAGGCACCTAAGCTAATAAGATCTTTTGTCGATGTGCCATCTATCCCATTCCCCTAACTGCGCATTCATTCGGGCACCCTTTTCCTGTTCTGGCATATGCCTATTCTATTCCTATATTATCCCTGCTCTTGGGACATTAACATTAACTGGTCGATAATCGTCTACTAAGTCTGCTTTGAACAAAAAGGCATAATTCAAAGGCAAAGTCAGTTCAATAAATCGAATCCAATGCAGCCTTTATCCCGCTAAACAAAGGAAGGAATAGCCCTAAGAGAGTCACTTCGCCTTCCTTCCTACCGTCCTGCTCTCATCTCAGATGGACATTCAAGTAGACTGCTTCCCTTATCTCTATTCCTTATTTGATTGTCTAAGATAGAAGGTAGACCCTCAACTGTCCCATGTTGGGAATCCTCCTAGTTAGCGCTGGGGGGAGAGTTTTTCAATTCATTCCGTAAGCACTTTGCCGGGTATGAGTCCATATTCGATATTCAAAGGTATACCAAAGGGTAGGACTGAAATCGAGACTTTCTTTCCTAAGGCATTGCTAAAAATAGATCCCAAGGATCAGAAGCTGGGCAACCTAGCCCAGGAGCACAGAGAGACGTGGAAGACCTTCAGAATCCAATGGCAGAATAAGGAGGAAGAAGAGATGCCGGGAGTTGAACCCAGGAGGAAGGGGAATAAAGATAGAACAAAAAAGGAAGGGCATTAGGCTGAGCGCAAGGAAGAGGAAGCTAGCGACATGCTTAACACATGCAAGTCGAACCTTGGGCATTGAAGACTTCGGACATGCAATTTTGGGGAAAAGGGCTTAGCAGCAGAGACAAGTGAAGCAGACGATTTTCGCCATCTGAGATTAGCATCCGGGAATTTGCCATTCTTCCATGAAAGAGAAAAGATATCCACGAAAGGAAAGGACACTTCTAGATGCTCACAATGGGATTGATGGACAGAAGGAGCTGTTTCCGTTTGTAGGGTGGATTTTGAGGAAGATGTGGCATTCGTTTTCTGACGAATAGGAATAAAGAAAATAAGGGCTTTGCCTTTGAAAGAATAAGCCATTTAAAGTAGACAGGGAATTGGACAGCTTTCCTGGTTCGTGCCACTTTCACGGCGGGATTTTTTTCCATTTTCTTCGCATTCTATTCCGATTTCAGCGCCTCTGAAATAAAGTAAGGAAAGAGCTCCCTTTCTGCTATTGAAAGAGGCAAGGAAGAGATCCAGTATGGTTGTTCCAATCGATACTTGTTTGAAGCCTTTGTCCGTCAAACATAAACATAAGAGAGATATTTGATTGCCATGGAAGGTTGCACTCGAAAGCCCTATTCCACCTATCTCAAATTGCTTTATTAATGCAAATTCTCTTCTTCTGTCTGTCTAACGCCCGCCCAGGTCAAGGATATCCCCGAGCCCTTCTTAGAGAGCACTCACTGAGTCACTTACCGAATATCAAATCCGATCGTTTGACTTGTATGTTTTAAACAAAGTTGTGCCTGAAATCCATAAAGAGCAAAAGAAACTAGCGGACTGATCACTAAATAGATAGAAATAGGTGAAAATTCTGACATCATCTACTCGTTCTTGTGAGAGTTTCGGATCACTTCTTCCAAAATACTAATAGCTCGATGCCGGTTTCGTGGTCTACGAGTCTGCTCAATTTCGATGATTTTCTCTCTAATTAAAATAAGGAGTTGTTCAGAGGCGTTTTCCAGCTGTAGGCGCTCCAATAAGCGTAGGAACTTTGCCCCTTGTAGAGAAGTCGGTTCTAACTTCTGCAAGACCCGATGAAGATCCTGCTCTACCCCGGCTCTCCCCGGGTTATTATGGGAAGGTTGCCCCGGTTCCGCGGGTCCCGGTTGGGCCTCCGAGCTTGATGCGCCGGAAGCTCCCGAAGGAGCCATCATGTTACCCACGTTTTCCGGATCAAAAAGACCACAAGTTAATGTTAACAAGAGACCTCCGGCGCACTACCCGAGCCGACTAAAGAGGAAGTATAGAGACCTGCCGAGTAGGATGGATTGGAGCTTTCTGAATCAAAAATGATCATCAAAGTGGATCAGTCAAAACAAAAACAAACAATAGAATACACCGAGAAAGGTAAAGAGGATTAAGAACTCATAGAGAAATTGACGGACGGTAGATTGCGTAGGAGTCCTTTGGAATAGCTTTCTGTGCCATGCGCTTGATCGAGATCGAGGTACTTCTCTTCTATTTATGCGTTAGATAGAGAACGGACTTCCTCTTCCCTTGAAGACGGAACCTCTCCTTATGAAGAGAGCCACTCTGCACTAATTCCAGATAGTTCTATTCACGCATCGCGAAAGAGCGGAAGAACGAAAAGGCACTTCCCAAGTGGTTGACCGCTTTGAACTCGAACGGGCTCAGTTCCCTCTCCGAAGAACTCGTGAGAGCTTCTCTTACATTGAATGCCCGGGATCCAGCCAGACGATTCATTGACCTTGGGAAGAACCGATTCCGTAGTCAGTAGGTATCCCGAATGCCCTCGGTCGACCTCTTGAACTCTTCACAGGCCTACTTCTGAATCTATATCCACCAGACAATCTCCCTCTCTGGTAAGGCCTCCTTTCTCTTTCTCTGGGTGAGAGGGTTGACTATTCGTTGCTAGGCGCTGTCTTGGAATTGGGAAAGAGTGGGGGTTCGCCGGCATAGATCTTGGATTGCCTTTGGATAGGTTTCAAGGGTACTGCTTAGTGGGGCTCTGTCCCCCCTACGACTATGAGGCTACTAATTCGGGAGATGTGTGCATAGAAGACTCTTCAGAGTCGTCTACCGGAATGGACCACACCACTCCATCTATGGGAAGGTCCCAGATTGAGCCACTAAGACTAGACGGTCTTCGCATCTCGAAAGAAATGTATGTTCTCATTCATTCTTCTCTCTTCTTTCTATTGTCTTGTGAACGACTTCACATCCCGCAATTGCTGCGCCTTCTACTTCTAAGATCTCTGTTTGAGAGTAGAGTCAATAGCTTTCCTAAGCCCCGGCGCTTTCTTCCTGCCAGCAAGAGATAGGGTTTTAATGAAAGTACGTGATCTTGCGCGGTCCGAATGATGCGCTGCAATTAGAAGGGAGATCCCCTATCGGGTTCTTTCTATAGGAGGTTTCAAGGCGAGCGCAAGAGAATAGGTTTCTGGTGAGTTAAGCGAAGAGCTTTCAATTGAGTCGAGAGGAAAAGAGCCAGAGCACTCCTATCATCTCTTTCTGGCGGACGGGAAGCGAGTGAGCAGAAAGCCAGTCCTTTCTATTTCTAGGTATATAATACGCTGGATCAAGCCCCTTCCCTTCGTTCAGCTCTTCGCCCCTTCCCCAACTTACTAAATTAAGGGCAGCTCTTCGCCCCTGAACTATATTACTACTTATTTACTATATTTTTTTTCTCACTCGCCCCTTCGCCTATCAGCTCAGCTCTCCGCCCCTTCGCCGTACTCACCATCCCCAGAACGCTTGAAGGAACGATTGCCTTACATTACTTGAGCTTCCCTATCCTTGACATCGACCGTAAGCCAGAAGAAGGATTGAGAATAATTTGCTGTTAACGGGAACTCGTTTCGTTTACGTTGCGAGAAGGAACGAAGGCTAGGGATCAGACCCTACTGAAGGTACTAGTTGGTTGGATAAGGAATCAATCTCTTTCCTTTACGTATTTTCATATGTTGCCCTCCCCTAAAATGGAACTTAAGGAAAGCAACTGAACTCCGACAGCATTCAATCGCTCCAATCTCAAGCGCCTATTTATTGGTCGAGCTTCAAACCATCCAGCCTCTTCTGAGATCCGGAGTGAAATAGAGAGTAGTGCTTGACTGTCTGTCTATCCTCTCCCGGTAGGTAGAGCTATTTCAGATCCAATCTGTCTAGCTACGGGACATAGAGGGTAAAGACATCTACGTAGATAGACTTTCAGGAAAGAGACGTAGATCTCCTTTTCTATACAGATAGACCAGACAGATCCTTCTAGTTGACATATGAATCATGGAAGGAACTCACTATCAAGAAAGACAGAGTATGCTGTTGATCTACTTGCTTGTACAATTGGCTTTGTGTTAAGTCTACCTATAGCTAATGAAGTCAGCCTTGCTTTCACCACGTTCCTCTCGCTTTGTTCATCTCCCGTTTGTCGAGTGGCTACGCTCCTTAGTAAGGTGAGGAATGCTAATGCTAAAATTTCCTTTCATGTCAAAAGAGGCAAAGGATTTCTATACCATACTTAACTCAAACGAAAAACCTCTATTGAGGTCGAGCAAGCAAGCTGAAAGAGACTGATTTCTGTTTACCAACAGCATACAATAGAGAGCTAGTCCTTCTATCTTATCTGCCAATGTTAGGAAGAAGATGCTTGGTTCACAATGGAAATAGTTATAAGTCCGAATTACTTCCTTAGTCTGAGAAGCTCAAAGAAGAGAAGGAAGTGGATTGACAGACCGAAGACAAGGACCTTGCTTGACTGGATTGCTTACCAGAAGTGACATCTAACCAGTGACTAGCTCAATCGAGAAGGAAAGGTAGCAGAACTGTCCAAGCCGGTATCAAGACCAATCAACAAGAAAGAGATTCGATCTGTACAGAGAAGCTCTATCGACTCTGTGAGTACCTTGGTTGCATGTAAATAGAGCTACCATCGATAAGTATTGACTGGATAACTGGTAGCCGGTATCTATAGGAATCAGTCACGATCGATGCTGAACCCGAAAGAAGAGTAAGGCCGCTCAGCAAGAAGATGACCTTCCCAGAAGAATAAGAGCTATCAGTGACTTCCTCCATAGCAGCTGGTCAGGCTAGTCAGGACCCTTTCTTGATCCCTTGCTTAGTTCCTACTTCTCATAAAGTGAGACTGGATTCTCTTTCCAGTTGACAGAGAAGAAGCTAGCTTGATTGCTTTCTTGGCTAAATAACTGGCTCTCTATCTAAGCAAGATGGTACTTTCCCTAGATAAAGCACTACGTTCCTTGATTGAAATGAACTTGACCACAGCTACTCTAACCTACCTGGTTTAAGCTAGAGTATCAACCAATCAATCCTTCTTCCTGTCTTTCAGGCAAGTCAGTAAAATATAAAATAGAAAATCTAGTCCAAAATAGGAAAACCCTGCATTCGATGTCTGCCCAGTTTGAGTTCTCATTGGAGTGGAGTCTCTTACCATTCAACTTTTGAGCCTTTATAGTGACCTTCCTTCTGTCAGCGATCTATTTTTAGTGGTAGTTCCAGCCGAGGGAAGAGGTGATTTTAAGCTAGTGAGTTGGAAAGCGGTCCTTTTTATAGCCCTTCGCTTCCTAACGAGTGTACCGAACCCCACGGTGAAAGGATTGGTAATCCACTCTTTGTGCCGGAGATCGTTTCCTCGTGGGTTAAGTGTTCATCGTCACTTGAGTCAAACTAAGGATTCAGTATAGTAGACCATGATAGTATAGTGATTCTATCCCCTATCCTCTTTTCTTAGACCGATTTATTTCGTTTCGGGATGGCTTTGCCTGAATCACGAGTCTTATATACTGTGTTACGATCACCTCATATTGATAAAAAAGTCCAGAGAACAATTTGAAATGGAAATCAAGAATAAATTTATGGTCATAAAAACAGAAACGCATGAATTGCGCAAGAAGTTCTTTCGGTTAAAACGCCGTGCGACTCGGAGGACATAAGACTTCTTGGTCAAGCCAAAAAGATTGCCGGCAGGATGCTCTTACCCCACCATGCCCGGCCCTTCACCTTACCTTAAGAAGAAAGAGGGGGGTATGAAGCGTGGGAAACAATGCAAGAAGTGTATGATGTACCTTCACCTTTTGTGCCTCCGATTTAAGGAAGAATCAGTCTTATCCTATATATTATATTTATACCAGAAATAGGGTTTGAAGAGAATATATAACACAAGAGAGAGTGCTCCTCCTTTCGAGGAATAGGTATAGGCTAACAACTATCTTTAGAATCAAGACGAGTGATTCAAGGGCTGAAGGAAGAAGAAGACAACGAAAGAAGAAACAACTATACGCAGGTCTTGTCTTGTTCTCTTTTCAATCGTGTGTTCTTGACTTGACTGTTAATCCCTACACCCTCGTACGTCTAAAGCAGTAGGAGAAAGAGCTAACCTCCGTTTATGACTCTACCTTCCAGTCTTCTACTCTCGTACCGCCCCGTGAACAATTCCCTATCCACAACAGCAATGCCACGGAACCAATTATACACATGGCACGTCAATACTGGGCATGGTTTCACAGGCCGAGTCCGTAGAGTGGGGAGGGAACAGACCAAGCCGAAGACGAGGAAGAGCGGGGAAGATGCCAACACTGTCTACACGGGAAGAAGGCGATACTGCAAGGACAAACCGCCCAATTGCACTCCTATTCCTACCACGTCGTTCTCATTCCATAAGGAGTGCACGTGGCAGAGAATGCAAGGGGCTAAGAGCTGACTTTGATAGAACAAGGGGAAGGGCGGTATGGGGATCGCCTTTTCAACGCTCGAGTGCTTTAGCCAGGCATCACTCGCGGAAGCTAAATCGCCAACGTCCGCTAACTGTCAGGGTCAGATCATCGTGAAACTCATTCTTATCTATAGAAATCCAATTTCAGTTAACGTTATCTGCCCGTGTTAGCCCAATTTCTCTTCTCACTTCCCTCTTTTGAAGAATGGGAAGCGCTATTCTGATCTTGTATGATAGGAGGATGGCACACGAGCAAGCCGAGAATAAGCTTGCGCAAACAAAATTATTGTTTTTTCCTCATAGGCGGTTTAGTAATAATTGAACTGAGCTATCGGACTGAATTACCTATAGAAGCTGGTGCCTTATTAAATGCTTCTCGTGAATTCAATGTGAGTTCAACTCGTTCTTCAGAAATAGATTCAGAGCTAAGCAAAGGGGCATAAGAGGGAGAGATTCAGAGCTGGGGGCATTGCTCCTATCACTCCCATACGAGTCTGTTGCTGCTCTTTCACGAAATTCCTCTCCGGGGCACCAACCAGCTGAGACTGAAGTCCCTTCATCAAACTTCAAGACCAAAGAGCAAGATGTGAGGAAAAATGAACCCATCCAATCTTTAGGGGAAAAAGAAGTATTTGCAATATGCTTTACACATTCTCTCTTGTCATTTCCCACCATTGCATTTTCTTTCTTTCACGAACGAATCAAACATCATTTCCCGAGCCGGGCATGAGCTACTCCCATCTACCCATTGGGATCTTAGCAGCTGCCCTTCTTTCTACTGGAACTCAAAGAATCTCCCTTTTTGGACTGCCCCCCCTATCTAGTAAGGCCAGCTTCTTCCTAGAGAAATCCCGTTCCGGAGGTCTTCTCTCGCGAGGAGCTTCTCATCGCTTAGCCTATGCCTGAACTTCGTACACGAGAAAGGCTAAACTCAAATGCTTGGCTACTAGTCACTTCGTCCCTCATTCCACAGTAGTCCTTCTCTGAACCGAACCGCTCTCCACTCAAATGTTAAAAGAATGAAATGACTATTTAGACCTTTCCAATCATGACTCCTGAGACCTTCTGCCAATCATGACTTCTCGATAGGGACCTTCCTCGGTAGATACTTCCTCGATGGGAACCTTCTCTGATTCTATAGAGAAGCAGTCGTTATCACGATCCCGTCAAGAATGATAATAATCGCTCGTCCCTCTCTCAACCGCAACTAACTCACTAGAGTGTATTTTTACGTGTAAGAATTTAACTGAGCTATCGGACTTCTACCTCAGCATCCCTTTGAACTGGCGAAGCTGCCCTATCTTCTCTCTCTGTCAGGTGAGGAAGATTTGTGCTATTTGTTGCTAATAGTACAGAACCAAGCTCCTCTTCCTTTGTGGACGTATGATCCAGTGTCTTATTTGGAAAAGAAGAGGGAAATTACAATCAAGTCTCTTTTTCCGTGTGTTCTGGTGCCTTTTTCTGGGGAAAGAATCCGGGGCTGGCTCAAGTTCAGAGGAGCGATGCGGGTTCCTGGGTTTCTCCTACTTCGGGATGCGAGGTGCTCCGCTCTTATAGAATCAAAAACATTCCATATCACGCTTACTAGTCAAATAATGTACACGTCGCTGGCACTATTAGGTATCGCAATAGAATCGTCCCTAGCAAAAAAAGCACTCCCCAGCACCAAGATCCTTCGTAGTGTGCAAATTACGAATAGCCATTCACTCCTGGAAAGATCTTTCGTAGTTAGCTAAAAGGATGTGATTTTTAGGCAAAAAACAAAAGAGTCAATACCATATTAGACCAAAGAGTCAATGCCATGGCATTTTAGACCAAAGAGTCAATGGCCGATAGCCATTTTAGACCTGCAGCTATGACTAGGGGGAAGTGAGACTTTCTTTTTTAGAACTGAAGGACCATTTCCCTAGGAAAGAGTCAATGGAAAGAAAAGAGTCAATGCCATAGGTGTACCAACTGAGCTATCCCGACCATTCGAAAGAGAATCGTTTTTGACAAAAACAAATTGATTGAACCTCCGAAAGAGCTATTGATTGCTTTTGCAAAAAGCTAATTTAGTTTCCATTTTTCCTCCTCGCTCCCTAGTGAAAGCTACCTAGCCCGGAGCTTAGGAATGGTTTTGTTGCGTCGGCTTTCCCGCTCCCCTCTGATCAAAGCAAAGAGCAATGATTCCATCTTCGCTAACCCCATTGGCATATCAATAGAGAAGACTGGGATGCAGACTCTACGCTTAAAAGCAGGTTGACATCGCCGCATTGACCGAAGGAGCTGGAATCGGAGAACCTGTAACAGCGAAGCAAGTCTGACCGATTGAATGAGTTCCTTCTATGCTTGAGTTGGGCTCAGAGATAGGATGAGAGCTTGCTTTCGATAGTACAAGAGAAAGATCTCGTTTCTTGAACCATTATCGTGTAGAAGAGAGGGATTACAGTTCATAAGCTAAGCTCCGTCAGCTCCTATCTAAGACATAAGCAAGGGATAAAGTGAAGAGACTGAGATGGCTCACGTCGTTATCACTCGTTCCTCACACATTCAATAGGTTTGGTTCCAATATAGCTATAGCCCTCTACGAGTTATGGTTCAGGAGATCTGACGTTGAGCTTTCGCGTTGGTGGAGCTTGCGTAATGTATGTAGTTGTAGTTAAGTGAAATCCAATTCAACTTTTTCTCCTCGATGAATGACTTTATATATAGTATAGTAGTTGCGCACTTTCTCTCTACTAAAAAACTCTTCTCTTTCTAATTGAATGAGTTCCTTCTATTTATTCTATGTATGGTAATTACTCGGATCGATGTTCGGAAGAAAAAAGAATGAAATGA
>JBBPFP010000077.1:2740739-2776069 GCA_037974795.1 Kaempferia galanga
CGCGTCGTTATCACTCGCCCCTGTCATTTGGAAGTCTTGTATACACCTATAATTCTGAGTTTCATGTTACTTCTACTGTTTGCCATTCACTCTAACCAGATATTGATCTTGGTGCTAGCACGAGTAGAGTCTTGTCTAGCTCGACAAGAGGAACTGCTTAAGCCGTCGCTTCGCTTCCACGTCGCTAGTAGGTATACGATAGAGAGTCAAGTAGAAGTAGGGCAGAAAGAGTTCAAAAGACCGAACCATCCAATGTAAACACTTCAGTGCTGGTTATCCAGTTGCCGACCCCATAGGCTTGTACTTTCGCGTCTCTCTAAAATAGCAGTCATGGTCAGATCTTTGGCGCAAGAAGAAGGGGTGATCCATATCATCTTGACTTGGTTCTGCTTCCCCTCTTTATTTTAAAGAGTCGGTCTCCTACCAGTATCGAATAGAACGAACAAAGGAAGAATCATGTAAGATCGGTAAAATCGTACGATGAAACCGGCTCGAACTCGAATCCGTAGTCAATCCTATTTCCGATAGGAGCAGTTGACAATGGAATCCAATTTATCCCATTATTTGACTATCTATAATAGTAATAGTGCGAAGGCCCGTGTTCAGGAGTTCAGGAGTAGTGGCGTTGACTTTCTCACGTCGCTATCGATGAATGAAATGATATTCATATATTGAATTCTGGTATGGTATATAAAAATCTAAAGAATAGATATAAAGAATGGATCATTCCTCTACATGAGAAGACAGTGTTCTTTCATTCCATTTGATGGAGAAAGCTCAGCCTTATGAATGAGTTCCGGTCGGAGGCAGCATCTTGAATTCAAGCTCAAAAGTGAACTCAAAAAAGGGAAAAGAAAAGTATACTTTATATCCGTATCTTCCGTATCTGCTATATGCTATATGCTTAACACATGCATCAACAGTAGAGGAGAACGACCGTCCGGTCAATCAATCAAACATTCCATCGAAGCAGTAGCACGTATGGCTTATATCATCCTTCCTGCCCCTAGGTCCTAGGTTGCAACTGCTCACTCTCTCTTTCTTCGAATTCGATGTGTTTTTTTGCATGTAGCAAAGATCGATTTGAGATTCAATGTGGGACCCGTTGAACGATCTACTTTTCTACTATCCTGTGGTCCTATTGAACGATCTACTTTTCTACTATCCTGTGGTCCTATCCTATATAAGGAAAGAAGGTCTCTTCCTTATAGAAAGAATCAAGATCAACATCTACCCCGGATCAAACGTAAAGAATCAAACAAGAGGTGCTACGCCTCGGGAGGGATGAAACCGAACTGCAGCTAATAATTATAAGGGATGAGCGATAGCGACGTGGACGATCTATTCAAAAAGTCACACACGTAGAAAGATCCACCCTCACGAGAGCAGAACTGAGAAAGGCAAGAACTGAACTGAAACCGACAGATTTGAGTGCGAGAGACGGGACACGAGGATTGCTAAATACACGAAGGGATTGCTAAATCTAATATCAATATATAAAGCTAAAGCAAGAGAACCGGTAGATCTTTCGTAGTTTCATAGAAAGAGTGAATTGAATAATAATCATAGAAAGAGTGAGTGAATTGAATAATAATGAAAGAGTGAATTGAATAGGCAACATGAACGACTACTTACATTCAAGTATTCGACTGAAGAAGCTCATTCAAGTATTCGACTGAAGCTGAAGCTCCGCAATATACGACTATCCAAATGGGGCAATTGACGTATATCCTCCGCGTCTAACTCACTCGCCCGTCGTTCTACAAAAAAACACTACGAAAGATCTTGGAACCCGATGACACACTCTCTCTTTCTCTTAGTTCCATTCCATCAAGAGGATGAAGAGAAGGAGTTGAAAAAAGGTTCACTCTCCTCATAAGGGCAAGGGCAGCTGAATAAAATAATAGTAATAGGTCTTTGAGTGGCAGCTGAATAAAATAATAGTAATAGGTCTTTAAGTCTAGTCCCATCTGAGTTCAGGAGAAGAACATATGCTACAGACTAACTGGAAAGCTTCAAGGCCCCGCTCCTAAATAAAGAATAAAATGGAGTGGCTCGGGACTAGAAACTTAAATAAGCTGGTGCTGGTACGAGGGAAGGCACCCCGGACAAAAGAATGGATCTATAAAACATATGCAAATATGAGCCCTTCTCTATCGGCACTCTGAATTCATGTGTGTACGCGTTCGGAAATAAAAGAGAGGGCGGCTTCGCTCTCCGATCTTTCTTTTAGTACTTGTTGCCATTTCCACTAAATAGAGACATATTCAAATTCATATATTTGATAGTGCGTCATTATTACTCGGAAAGAACTCTTCTATTAACCATTCCAATCACACTTTTCCTGCTTTAACCCGTCGTTAGACTCTATCTTCATAGCCATTCCTGGAAAGGAAGGTTGGAATTAAAGTAGTGTTGTTCATAAGTCGTTCAGTTAATCATTAGACTTTTCATTTCCTTTCGCGCAAGAGTGAAGTTCAGTTAATCATTAGACTTTTCATTTCCTAACATCTCTTTCAGTAGATCTTTCTACGTGTGTGACTTTTTGAATATGGACATGAACGACTCTTGCTGCGAATGAGAATGACGCGTGCGAAGCAAACCCTTTATGAGCTTCAACATCAACAGGTTAAGCAGAGCCTCTTGGAGAAAGTGCGGAGCCAACAAGAACGAGTACAATAAGGAAAGAGGAGTGGAACCATAAGCAACTGGAACTGACTCAGGAGCTGCTTAGGACGACTATTCGGAGGCATAAACTTCCTCACTCCTATTCCAAAGAAAGCAGAAAGCACTACAACTATACTATAGACTTGAATTGTCTCCTATTCCAAAGAAAGCACTACAACTATACTATAGACTTGAATACTTTCATTATAGTTGAATACTTGAATTGTGTTGCTGGTGCTAAAGATCGGACTACTACTATGACTATACTATATACTTGAATTGTGAAGCAGGTGCTAAAGAAAGGACTACTACTACTTATACTTTCATTGTGACCCGTCTTCACGTCGCTTTGCAGCAGATTACAGTAATTGCGTGAATTACAGGGCATCTGACGATGGCTCGACCGCTAGGGCCGAGGCGCCCGAGGGATCGACCTAAAGGGAGAAAGGAGTATAAATGGTATTTCCCCTGAGGATAGTCGTAAATTGCTACGCAATTTATACTCCAAATATTGACTAGTTAGACTAGACTATATTATATTAAGTTGAGCATCGCGACGTGTAGAGGAGTTTGCTACTGAAAAACTACATGGCGCGCGCCCGGAAGCAGGGTGGGCGCTTCTTTCGTCTATCGTATGTATCGCTTGGCTTCGTCCCGAACCAAGGAGGCATGAAGGCGGGTGCGTGCGTGTGCCGACTGCAGAGACTACAAGCCGACGCCGGAAGCGACTCGCTTCTCGTCTCGTTGGGATTAGATATAAATAAGGGCAATCTCTATAGATCGTAGTAGTTCGCCAACCTCTCTAACTAGCATACGATACAATTGAACTTCACGGCACGGCAAAAAAAAAGAGCTTCGCGGCCCTCCTACGCTGACGCCTACTTTCTCTTCTCTTAAGTCTACAACAAGTGGGAGAGGCAGGATTCGAACCTACGTAGAAAACCTTCAACAGATTTACATTCTGTCGCTTTTGACCACTCGGCCACTCCCCCCTTCCCGGGCCGACGCCCCCCTCAATGGGTTCCTGAATAAGAAGGATGGTGGCGTTCGTTCAGCAGTTAAGAAGATTGAAGGGAACTATTAGATTAGCAAGCGTTCCGGGATAATAAGGTAATAAAGTAAGTAAGTCACTCTTTCTGTAAAGCAAGGGGCAAAGCTTCTACGACTGCTTAGCTTAGCCTCCCCCTCATTTCCATCGTCGGCCTTCCCACCCAAAAAGCCCTTCGTCGCTTCTGGCGAAGCTGCGAGTTCATGAGCAAGTGAATGAAGGAGCCAGCGAGCAGCGAGTGAAGTGCAACATAAGGCGAGCTATGTTCCGTTCCTAAAAAAAAGGAGTGACCATTCATTTCTTCCCTTCTACTGACACTGAGCGAGCAGCAAGCGTAGGCATTCCGTAGGGCTAGCTAGCTAGCTAGCGGAGCCTGAAAACGGGAGCTAGCTAGTCTTCTGCTATCAATGAAACCGAAAGAAAAGAAAAACCAGTGCTCGTATAGATCGAGACGCATTTTTCTTGACTACTGATTCCATACTAGGATAGGAAGAATGGAAGGCGAGAACAGATTGTGGATTGATCAATGATATCCGACGCCCGCTTTCATTTCATATAAGTTCTGATTCTTAAGAAGCAAATAGCATTTCCTATTTCTTTGTCCCCTGGACTAGACCGTTGGTTGGTTGATTCTTCATTATCCGTCGCAACGCTGTTCCCAAGGACTAGCAGAATCGAAATAGCTAAATTCTTGGGTCATCTCAATGGGTTCAGAAACCACACGTTTCTCTGGATCAGAATAGCGTACTTCCACATATCCACTCAGAGGAAAGTCTTTTCGTAATGGATGACCCTCGAAACCATGATCTGTTGATATACGGCGTAAATCCGGATTATTGATGGAAGAAACACCAGACATATCCCATACTTCTCGCTCCCACCGGCCGGCTGATGGAAATGGACTGACTACCGGAGAGATTCGTGTTACTTCGTCTGCACTGGTTTGTACACGAATGCGTGAGTTATACCGAGTACTCAGTAAATTATGGACAACTTCAAATCTGAGTTTTCGAGAGGGATGATCAACTCCGCAAATATCGATCGAAACTTGAACCCTGGTATAGGTATGCAATTTTAGAAAGCACAACAATGGAAATAGGTAGTCAGTATTGGTATAAGATCTATTCCCATGTTCCGATCTTTTCATTTGCAGTACCCATTTCTTGGGGAAAGTCTCCCAACAATATTTGAAAATGGATTGGTTATCCATAAAGATAAATAAAGAAAGCTTTATTTTTGTTCCGCTTCTTGCTCTCAAAATGAAGAAAGACTTTGTAGCAAATCGCCGGTTGGGTTGGTCCAACCAAGAAAGACATGGGAATAGTGAGGCTTTTTTCGCGCAAGAAAGAATTAAGGGCCGAGTGAGAAGGGGCGACGTGTAGACGGGGACCAGAAAAAGAAAGATTGATTTGATTAGGAAAGCTGGAAGTAAATCCAACCCAACCCGAGACAAGGCATCTTCAATCTCCTTCACGATGTGAATAAGCCAGAATCAGAATCTCATAGGCCCGGCCCGTAGCTACTGTTAAGAACATCCAACTTAACTTTCTCAATCTCCTTTCATTATTAAATGGAGAAAATGACAGAACACTCATTTCGATGGTTTAGGGAAGATTTTGTACATTGATAACTGTATGATGAAAGCATAGATTGGTAGAAGCTTTGTTGGTTTTTGCACCTCGATGGAACTGAAAGGGAGCTCAATCACAGCTATGGAAAATTCCTGTGTGATAATGAATAGTGAAGAGGACCTGGTGAGACACATTCATTCTCCTTTCCGGTGATAAAGAGATCAGAGACCTTTAGGCGCGCTATCTCCTTCATGAGGTGGGAGAAGCAAAGGACTTTTTTAAACTGATAATGGATGACCATGAATCTCCTGTCACCCAAGAGTGCTTGAAGAGAAAGCGACTCTCTTTCTATACTTTCTATCGGATAGCTCTAATAAAAGGAAAGACATCGGTCTCCATCCTAGCATATCGGTCATTGATTCAAATAGAGTGACCCTAGTTCTAGACAAAAACACTCTCGTTTGCGAGACTAAGCATCGACTTGGCTTAACTTAAGATCGATGGCCCGAGCCCTCCAATAATTTCTATTCCCTCGTCCCTCTCTCTGCTGCTCCCGAAGAGTATGGAGTTAAATGACCTCTGGCAAACCCGAACTGAGCCGAATAGATGATAGGCTACAACGTTTGAACTCAAGTAATTCCAGATATTTATCTTAACTCGGTAGGGTCAGGAACGTAAACATGTTGATTTCTCTTTCCCAGCACCTTGATTCTTAAACTAAAGAAGAACTCGGAATGGGGCAAGGGCCGACTGAGAAGGGCCGACCATAGGAAAGAGTCAATGGAAAGAGTCAATGGTGTACACACCATTGACGACTATGGTATGCGTGCCATGTTAGACCTGTTGCTTCAGGGGCAGGGGTAGATCCTTTTCTTTCTACGTTTTGAATAGGTTCGTCTAGTCTAACATGGCCCCTGAGGATAGTCGTAAATTGCGTAGCAATTTATACTCCTTTGAGGATAGTCTACAATTGCTACGCAATTTATACGGATGTAATTTATACTCCTCCCTCCAGCTTAATACGTTAATGGAAGGGCATCGTTAGATGGCTCGAAAAAGACTACCAGAGGGCCGAGGCTTAGAGGGATCGACCTATCGGTCGCTGCCTCCTTTACGTCGGCCCTCTCCCTTATGGTCGAGCCTATCGGGGATACCCTTCTTTCTTTCTCCCTTCCCTTGACTATCGGAAATGGAACCCGTCCCCTACCTGCCGACCTCTACATTAAGGTCTTTCCCCCTCCGGGAAGGCTGGCTAAGACAGATTGAGCTTCTTTCTTATAAGAACCAGGTAGCATGCATGTGTAGAGCATCTGACATCTCGATCATAAGGTTCCTTTGGTTCCAACTAGTTACGTGGTGTTCTGATTAGATCCTAACCCGACTGGACATTAATATCCCTTATAGCGAATAAGAGCTCCTCCATGCTGCCACTGATGAAGTGGAGTTGGTCACAATGGAATCCACCCGTCAGGTACGAGGGCCGTAGGGCTCGAAATACAGATAGGGCCGAATGCAATGGTAGAGTGAATGAAAGAGTATAAATAGCCTTTGGGGCAATATACGACTATCCTCAGGGAAAGACCATGCACGACTTGCTGGGGATCGACCATTAATATTAGGGAGATTGCAGACGTAAGGGTATATAGATCGACCGTTAGGAAAGAGTCAATGGTACACCATTGTAGACCTGTTGCTGTAGGGGTAGGGAGAGATTCTTTCTACGTGTGTTAATCGCAGGGATAGGTCTTTCGTAGTGTTTTTTTTGAATTCCCTCCAGCTTAATCCGTTCATGAAGGTGAGAGTTCATGGCTAAGACTATCCGACGCCATGAACGACTGGCCAGTATTGTTGCCTTTGGGGCGTAGCAATTGTAGACTATCCTCAGGGAAATACCATAACTCTTGGTGCCTGGAGTCTAAATAGAATCCGTATAAATTGCTACGCAATTTACGACTATCCGACGGGGCAATGTTAGACTCAATATGAAATCCGTATAAATTGCTACGCAATTTACGACTATCCTCAGCCATTCACGACTGAGAGAGGGGCGAGTAATAATAATAAGTGAGAAAATATTCGACGCGGTTCCATTTTCTTATACTCTTGTGAACACGTAATGATCACACGGCTTCTCTCTATCCATTCCACAAGAATTAGCATAAAATATAACCTTCTTTCTAAATTAGGTGCGAACAAAAACCAACTATGAGCAGCATCAGTGATAGGAGGCTCGTGAATCTGATTTTATAGGCAGATAATTACGGAAAAGGAGCCGACCTTCTCATAGTAGTTTGAAGTGAAAGGAGCCGCGACCCTCTTTGATAGAGTCGAGACCTGTGAGGCAGCGATATGAATCATTGCATTCATTGGCTGGCTGCCCGGATAAATACAAGATGGTCCGGCGATGGAGAAGAAGGATGCTCTTCTTTGAGGTGCGAGTGCGGAGGAGGGCAGAAAGGCAAAGCCCTTTCTTTCTCTTTCTATCTATCTTTTTTTCTCATTCTATCTCCCTCCTTTCTTTCTATAGTAAGTAAGATGCTATGACTTGACAGTAGCATTGTACTCTACGGCTTTCTTCAATCAATCGTAGGCATCTGAGCTAGGATTCTTATGAAGGACAATTCAGGTGGAGTGGGGCGGAGGGGGAGATCCCTGCTAGTCTACGATTCTATGCTTCTACTAGTACGAACGAGCAATGACAATACTGGCTCAGCGAAGCGAACCAACAAGAGGGCTCCCGAACTAATTGATGATCCGGCGGAGGAAGGAGCGAATGGCGCGGAATCCATGCCGACGCTGTCTTTACCTACAGAGGAGAGCGATATAGCCCTTGCGTAGTCTCTTGTGAAAGAAAGGAGGACGAGCGAATGAGGGTCGAAGGGCTGACGAGATCAAGTTCATGGATTGGGCCTCCCCTTGTAGAAGGAGAAGAAGGGCTGATCTGACTCTCTTTGTTGAGCTTTCTTTTAGCTGCTCTTCCGTCAAGGTTCGGAGGACTGAATCTATGCTCTCTCGTCATGCCGACGGGACAGATGTCAAAGTGCTTTCTGAGACCAGGTCATAGAGGGCGGAGTCTTGTGGAGTAATAATGAAGTCCCCGCCTAAGAAGATTCGGAGCGAGACAGTGATTAGACGCGGACCGTAAGTCACTCCTTTGGAAGAGGACCATAATAAAAAGAATCGCCATAGGCATCTTACTTCAATCAATAATAAGAAAATAGCGCCAAGTTAATTTATCCTTAACTTAGGAAAAGTATATAGGCCTCTTCGCGGACATGGGCGAAAGGGGAGAGGAATGAAGTTGGAACTTGACCGCGGGCCTTTAGTAGAGTTGCCATGGGGCGAGCTCTACCCACGCCGAATGACAGGGGCTCTTGTAATGACTTTTGAGCTATGCGACTCCGAGCGAAGAAAAAAGGGGCGAGTCTCAGTAGTGAAAGGCTCTTCAAGAGGGCGAACCCAAGCATCTATTCTATTATAAATAGTAGACGAAGAGGAGACCGAAGAGGCCTCGATTAGCGAGGTGCGGACGTGGTGAATGAACTGCTACGTTCGGGTAAGGAAGGAGAGAGATCAAGTCTCATCTCAGTAGCGGGACAGAGCCAAGAGCCCGGACTTTCTTCCTTTAATCGGCCGGTTCCATTGTATGGCCGTTTAGAACTCCTTTAGTGTGATTCTTCTGCCATTTGATTATGGGCTCCCGTCGACTACTGGATCGCCAACCTCAGGTCTCGGATTCTATTGCTCTTATCAAGTCTCCTCATTCCAATAGCTCTTCTCGTGACTCTTGCTATATGCCTCGCCGGGGACCTCATTTCAAGACCTAAGCGAAGATGTGGGAAGGGCGGGAAAGTCTTCCTGAAGAATCAACTCCATCCTGGGCGGGCTTCTGCCTAATTGCGTCAAGGGTGGGATCTCCTCTAACTGAGTATACGAATTGAGCTGAAGCGGGCCGGATGTCGAATGAAATGAGCGACTTGACACCATGGCTGGGCAATAGCAGTTGTCTCTGTCTTCCTTGGTCTTCTTAGCGCTTACTAGAAGAGGTTGACTATTACAAGTCCAAAGACAAGTCTAACTGTACTCTTTCTCACACTATCAGAGTGCATTTTGTTAGAAGCAAGACAAGTGGTTCAGAGTACTGTTTATTACAAGACTTGTGTGTGAATGTAGGACGAACAGTTGACTCTTTCATATTCAAGTTCTACGATTGCATGCCGACAAAGAGACAAAGGGATGCTCACCGTGCTCACCCGCGACTCTTAGCAGGAATGAATGTCTAGTCAGCGAGGACAAAGGGATGAGTAGGGCGGAGCTACAGAATGGTTTAGCACGAGAGGGAGACTGAGGGATGGAACGGCACCCTGCTGAGTGAGAGCCCTTAAGGAAGGAGGGTCTCTTTCAAGGTAGCTACCTGCGCTCTAGGATGGGCCTAGCGAGATCTCTAGCATTGGAAGGTACGGGGCGAGCATAGGTGGATTCATTCCTCCTGACTCTGACTTAGGTGCGGAAGTAACGAATGGAGCACGGGGATTTCGGATTGGGAGTGAGTAGTTACACCAAAGCATTGCGGGCTTAGCTCCGCCCGGTCGATGCCATGAGGACTAGATAGAATGCTAGGCTAGACCAAGGCTATATTGGGAGGATTTCTCTATCCCCTCTACCGACGGAGCTCCCTAAGGATTTTCAGTAGAAAGATCAGAAGTATAGTATGGGGAAGGCGGAGTAGATTCTTAGTGCCAACCACAGTAACCAGGAGCACGAACGGTTTCTGTCATAGGTTCAGTAGCTCTACTGGGAGACCATCTTACTTATAAGTGCTTAGAGGTGGGCTAGGTTAGTCGGCTATGAGAGGGATCAAATTTACAATCTCTACCCGGGCTCTTGTGATCGATGTGGTGCTGTCTATTGAGGGAGCTCGGCTCCTCATCGGAAGGGGAGTCTTCCTCTTCTAGGTGCTGGGTGACCGTACGGGAAGAATACAGTCTCTCCTATCAGTCTATTGTGAGTAGGCTCGGCTCTCACTGGGAAGGTGGCTTCGAGTGCGGAGCGATCTATCTAGAGGTTTGACAGCCTGGACAGCGAGAGGTCTGATTCGAAAGGAAGTGGGGATGGAAAGAATAAAAGAGGAGCAGGAAGAGTATTAATAAGGGGAATACACGCTGGCTCGGGACTATTCGATCTGAGTACTCGACTCGGAATTGTGGTTGTATTTGATTAGTCTAGCCTTTGACTCTCTGCGCTATGGGGGAGAGTTCGGTCATACCTATATTCAAATATATGATGATTGAGTGCCATTTCATACTCAGTCTATTCGGCAGACCCTCGCTCGCCAAATAAGAAAGCCTGGAGGCGGTTCTCCTTCTTTAGCAGGGCCACTCGACTAGGAATTCCGACAGCATGCCAAAGATTGATGAAAAAGATTCAGTACCGGAGAGTAGAAAGATCAAAGAGTAGTTATTCTATTCCGACTGAGTCACTCGAAGTTCTTTCTGACATGCCTAAACCAAGACCTATTAAGTGGTTTTATACCTAACCTACTGAATCGTGGCCTCGTAGCTCGGAGGAGGAAGCCTATTCTGTTACGTTGCCAGCCTTTGCCTTTCTGCCCTGATCAAACCCCTTCAAATGAGAAAGGCCAGGTCTCCAGAGAGAGAGGGACAAAGATCATAGCAAAAAAACGAGGTTAGTTAGTGGTCAAAGCCAAGCCAGATAGGTTGCGTAAAAAGAGAGGGCTGGCCAAGGAGGTCCAGGTATAGGTAAGCGGGCAGGGAGCATAGCTCAGAGGGTTCTTTCCTTCTGATTCTGGGGCCCTCAGTCGGACAGGGCGCTCTCTATCTACCGCATTCCGCTTAGCAAGGGGCCAAGCCAAGTTAAGTAGGCACTCTCTACCGCATTCCGCTTCGCATATGAGAATCAGAGTCAAAGTTCATTCCGCATCGCTGGTTGGCCGCTCCTTCGCGCCTTTATAAACTAGACTTTATCCTTGTCTTCTCTTGTAGCAGTCATATCTTTCTCAGTTCCACTTGTATTCTTGAATCGGTCTTCTGGTCTTCCACTTGATTCTGTCCTAATTATTGAATTCCTTAATCTCCTTTCGAGACACTGCCTTTGCTCCTTTGAGTGAGCTTTCGACCTTCTTCTCACTAGTTCGCTCCTACTTTCTTTCCTTCTATCCAACCGGTCCGGATCGGGGGGACTTGATGACTCTGACCATGAACTCGTCTGAGGAAGTGAGCTCAGAGGCAATCAACTACTAGGAAGTCCACTATTATATGACTTGATGATGGCGAACCTGATATTGAGATGCAATAGATAGCAGACCATTCCCATCTTATAGACCTGGCCTCACTTCGCTCCAACTCTCAGTGCTCACTATCCTCCAGCTAGGGCCCATAGTAGTTCGAAGAGGAGAGGAGGATAGGCTTGAAGTAGCAACTATGAGAAGAAGTCGTCCGCTCCACGTAGTTCATTCCACTCGCTGGCCGCTCCTCCTTTCTTTGAATGATGATCTTGGGCTGGTCCCTCGCTTGCCCCCTCCCGACAGCTAGCTTGGCTCTGGAAAGAATAACTTACAGAGAGCTTGCTGACCCGGGCTCACATAACGGATCAGGCTAAGCACAGTGCGAGCGGACACAGTCAAATCTCCCACTCCTGCCCTTGAGTATCTCTCCTTTGTCCCCAACCTTGAATGAATAATTAGAAAGCAAAGAAAAGTAAGATGCTGTTCACGTGCCCCAAATGCCATTAAGAAAAGAGTAGGATCAGATTGCAGATAGATTAATGAGAGAGGAAGGAGAGAACCAAGAAAGATGAATCATATCTACTTCCAGAGAACTAACTGATAGTTGGGCGTACGAACCCAGGCATAGTAGTAGGCTTAGCTTAAGCCGAACTCCCCTAGGCCTCAATATATAGGACCTTTAGCCTAATAATGAAGCATAGCATGAGGAACTTGAAACTGAGGAGCATGACACCTTTTTACGCTTAGTGCTACAGAGTCAGGGACAGGAATGCTATAAACTGACCTTTGATTCATGAGAAGGATCCCAGCTCATAGGCTCTAGCCCCTCGCCTCGTCCCAAACCAATCCATTGGAAGAGGACTCCCATCACCAAGAAAAGAGAGATATTCAAGTTCCTCGCTCTGCCTCTTTTTCTTTTGAGAGGAGAGAGTTCATGGCGAGAGTGAATTTGGAATCCAATTATTACGCAAGACCAGGCAGGAAAGGTTCACTACTGACTCTCTATCAAATAGGTTCTTTGTAGAAAGATGAGATTCCAGATGTCATCTTTCTACTTATCTGATTCAGCACTCGAGGACAGGCATGGAGGAAAGAGACAGTCTCCGCGGAAAACTCTATGCCGGAACTGGGCTCTACCGACTCAATTCAATTCAGAAAAGGCTGAGTCAAATTCAGATGGTTGAAGAGGTCCTAATCCAACTAAGAGTGAGCCCTTGTTGGTTGGCTCGTCAGTGTACCGCTACTACTAAGGTCCTCCTACGACTATGGGACTCGGTATAAAGACTTTAGCTTCTGTCCTTGATGAGAACCAGATCTGAACTGTGAGGCGGGGTAGATTCTTTTGCTTGCTTATACTATAGGCGGGAGGGAGGATCTCATTGAATATTGAGTGGGCGAGACATTCATTCTTTTCTTATATTCTGTTCTTCCTCGGAGCCCAGGGAACTTATTGGGCAGCTGCTCTAGCAAAGAGTTTTCTTTCTTTTATAGAGTCTAGAGTCTGAGTTTGCTCCGGACTCGGAAGTAGCAAGCCCTAACAAGGGCCAAGTGCATTAGCAGCCACTCTTAGGGAATGATTCCAAACCATGTGGCGGTAGAGCGATTCCTTCCTTTCCCGGGTACGGATCCAAGGATTGGGCTTAGGCAGAAGAGAGTGGGAACGAGTTCGCTATAACTTCTTGGTCAAAGAGAATAGGACAGAGTACAGTCAAGCTATTGGCAAAGACACTCCAGCGTACAGGTTGCTTGCTTTCAAGAATAATAAGATGCCTTGGTGCTAAGTGGATGTTTAAGATGCTCCAAGAGTTATTGGTTAGCTATACCTATCAATCTTTTCCCGTTCTTGGATACTGACCTCCCCTTCTGCACGAACTACCAGAGAGTGGTGCCAGCCTGCCTAGTATTGGATTCACACTCATTCCCTGTCCTTTGAAGTGCTCCCGTTAGGTCAGGTCAGTCCCCTTGCGCCATATCAGTTAGAGATGGTCTGGGAGGTTTAATTAGCGAGTTGCCCGTCCGATCTCCTTCCGAGGTCATTGGTTTCACTTCATTTGACTATGAGCTCAGTCCTTTCTAGAGAGCAGTGAAAGGATCCTTCTTCTAAGCATAGGGACGATCCTACTTTGGGATCCCTAAATTCATGGTATGAGTTTTGAACGGCACCATCATAGACTAAGTGCGGCGAGAACAGGATGCCCCAGTGCTGGTGAATAGTAAAGTCTACGTCACTCTACCTCTACTAAACATAGTTCGTCCCTTGATCCTTTCAAGCATGGGAGCTGGCTTATCTTCTTTCTAAAAGAATAGAGTAATGAATGGAGCTCCGGAAAGAGAGGCGAAGGACCACTCCATGTCACCTGTCGAAGGAGCTATGCGAGCAATGCCTCCTTCCAGAAGCTCTACCTCACTTGCATGGATGGTCTGTAGGGGGCAGCGGGATTCACTAAAAGAATGATGAAGCCAAGAGAGCAGGGACGAACGACAGTGACGCACTAAAGAGTTCGAAAAGAGTTTGAGTTGACTTGATAGCTCATGAGGCCTCTTCTAAGTAAGGAGTCCTGATCTGGAAAGCAGAGTAGTTCAGTTCAAGCGAGCTGAGGACCCTCTAGAGCGACTGAACGGTTATCAATGAGAGTTTCAGCAAAGCATATGAACGATTAGAGAGAATCAATGAGAGTCTCATTATATATGAACGATATCGTTTCACTATAATATCATCTATCATATGTCTCTCGACTTCGCTTAGTGCCCCGGATCAAGAGAAAGATTTTCAATGAATGTCATGCGGCTCAATGGACAGTTCGATTCTTGTCTTTTCAACTAATCTACTTCGGTCGGTGTCTAACCGCAAGGTGCGAAAAGGGGGCGGCCCGAATGGGAGCGAGAGGCTTTATTGGTCTTTATTGAAGTTCGGAAGGGCACTCCTCTGCAAGGCCGTGTACAAATAACCTAGCGTCTCTCCTCGGTAGCGTACTTAATCAAATTCCTAATAAAAGGAAACTCTTTGAACAAAGAAGACCGGGACACTGATTGTAGCTCCCTTGCTTTGCTACTTTCTAATTCCACCACTTTCGTATTCCACAGCTAGGAAGACTCAAGGGATTGATCATCTCATGGGCGCCCAAGAGTTCTTCACCTCACATAGCGGGCTCTCTTCCACCAACCATTGATAGGAAAGAGTTCATATCTTGATTATAGAAAGAGGTGCCTAACCTAATGAAAGTGCCTTTTCTGTCGAGGTGTAGGGTCAAAAGGTAGGTCAACCACTTTCTCAATTGTGCGATTGATTAAATTGATAGAACTCTGAACGGGAATCAAAAGAGTGAAGCTTACTCTGTAGAGGAAAAAATGAAAGTTGCTTAGCGCCGGGGTCGGGTTCAGACCTTATAAGGGGATGATTGGGCTCTCTAGTGATAGAGAGGCATAGACCATGGAGGTGAGCCCACTTTTCAGTTCGTGAATTGGTACCTAAAGAAAGGGAATTTCTACCTCCTTACGCGGTAGCATACATAGTCTTACACTCACTGAAGACGTCATTGGAATGACTTTGATTGCGGAAGTACTGAGGACTTGACTGGGATCTCTGGTCGATCAGGCGCACCTTGGCTTGACCTACTTGTGGTACTTGAGGAGTGAGCTTGAGTTCGCTCCTCTTATTCGTTGGTCTCACTTGATTCTCTTCCCGCTACCTGGGGATTAGGACGTTGACATCTGTCTTTTCTCTTTTGCTTCCCGTACGCATCTCACTCCAACTCCAATGACTGAATGCTTGGTAGAATACTTGAGATAGCGATGAGATGCTTGGCAGAATAGAATAGAATACTTGAGATTGCGATGAGAATGCCACGGCGCTAATAGCTTCACTCTCAGCAAAGCTTTCTCATGCCATTGCCATACCAGTCATTTATACGACTAGCACTAATGTATCTAAGACTTGACTAATTGGTCTTTCTACGATTAGCACTAACGGATCAAATGAAGAGATGATTGAAATGCAACCGAATGAATGGCACAGAGAGAGAATGAGAATTGACGTAATGACTATCGTATGAGTTATATATTATGAGCGATGAGTCTCTCTACAGTCTCTCTGAGAAGTTCCTAATCAATTGTTTTGTTCCATGAATTTCTTTGATTTTTAAAATAAGTGAAGTGCTTTGCTGTAGAGATCGGGAGCATGCCAACGAGAGGAAGGAAGTACAGGGTTGGGGAGAGAGCTCCATGCTATGAATGAAGATCCGATCCCGGGAAGAGCACACGCTCCAACTAAACTGTCAATTTCTTTCAACAGAGAAGAGATCGAAAAGCAATTTGTAGAGAGCGCTTTCACTCGCAGCAACAAGAGTTCATGGTGTATTATTTCCCTGAGGATAGTCGTATATTGCCCCAAAGGCTATTTATACTCTTTCCTCCTGGAAAGAGTTCATGGATACATTCACGACTTGGTGCTAGCTTACGTGAATGGATGAGGATAGTCGTATATTGCGTAGCTATTTATACGGATTTGATTCAAAACGTAGAAAGAAAAGGTCCCTGCTGCAACAACACAATACAGGTCAATATCTAAATGGCACGCAGCAACAATACAGGTCAATATCTAAATGGCAGGCATACCATAGTCGTAAATGGTGTGTACACCATTGACTCTTGGAATTGACTCTTTCCTTCTGAGAAAGCCCATATTGCCAGCGCTAGAATATGATGCATAGTGGGAAAAAGGACCTTATTAGAAAGTGTATTAGATGACTACCGTGCTTTGCATTCATTCATCTATGGAGCAAACTTTAGAGTGATAACGACTATGAGTTCATGGGCTTGAGCCATCCACTCTAATGATCAGGTTGTGAAGAGTGAATCATACGAGGGAGCGGGACTACCTTTCTAATAGAATAGTGGGGGTACGTTAGTTAGGGCTTTGGTCGCTACCTTGAACTTTGACACTTTGAGATCAATCAAGACCTCTTCAGCGCTCAGTGAGGACTAGGCAGCAAGCCGATTTCTCAGCTGGCGAATTGGCCCGGAATCTCTCCTTTATAAGGATAAAGCAAATGGAAGAATCCGGTGTCTTCCACCAACTCAAACTCTTTTTATTTTTAGTAAATGAAGGAGGTGCGGAATTAGAAGTCGGGAACATTGTAGACCTCAAGTAAGGAGGAAGGGGAATCCGACTGAAATGAGTTCTCATCTGGGTTCGCTCTTTCCGATCGAAGAGTTGGGAGGGGCGAGTTCTCTCATGGGCAGCGAGCTCAAGAAAGGTCGACGAGGTGCGCCCTTAGGAGTGGGAAAGTACTCTGAGTTGACCTGTCCTCCTCCCTCTAAGTTAGATTATCCGCGCCTACTATGGCTATCTTTCTATTCTTTATTTAATAAGGAATAAGGATAATGCACCTAAGAATAGCGATCTCCCTTCTCTTCCCTTCTTTTAGTGTTCTTAGCGCTTCTTCCTTCTCTATTGAGTCCAATGAGGAGCAGGCCAAGGACTGATCACCTGAGCCTGAAGACCCGCGAGTGAAGTATCATCACCTCCAACTCCTCTTTATGTCATTATCCGAGAGTGAGGCGAGCCCTAGCCCTAGTCCTCTTCCATAAGAACTTGTGATGTGAGCGCTTAACTCCTCTGCACAGCTGATGAGTATCCCGGTCCCCGAGTAGGTCGAGCTAGAACTCATAATAAAAGTGAACTATAAGCCAGCGAGCAAGAGGGGTGCCATCCATTGAGTCGCGTCTCCCGCCTCTACCCACGTCCATTAGATAAAGGTATTATGTTGACTTAGCAGATGCCCGGAAAAGAGAATAAGTGGCAGCAGCTATCCAATCTCTGCTTCGATGGTCCTGTCCTGGATTCTATTTTACCAGGTTGAATCATGAATCCCCTAAGACATGATAAGGAGGGGGTGGCGGCACATCTATTGAGTTCGCAGGACCGGCTTAGAGAACACAGGGCTAGCCTTCTACCGCGAAAGGGCACCCTTCTCTTCCTAGAATCAGTCTCGAATAAATGAATGAAAAGAGAAAGTCAGAACTACTTGAGGAGAGGGTCTCTCGCTTCATTGGTTTCTACAGGGTGTCCAGGCCTTCCAGAGTCAATGGTATTGAACCTGACTTGCACAGAGGGGACCCGTGTTTTGGGACTAGCATCCAAGAACAGACTCAAGAGGCGGATGAGGTTCAGCAGCCACTCTGCATGCTTGCCACTGCATCAGGAATGGAGCACTCTCCCGCTCAGCTGCAAATGATAGGTGTTGGACAAGTCTCTGTCCTTTAGATAAGAATCAAGGGACTGAATTTAGACCCGAGATACATAAAAGGGCACTTTCTCCATTCAAAGCGCAAGGCATTCACTCTTTTATGTATCTGAGGTCTCGGACCGAATCGGGATTTGATTCTTATGAAGTGGGCGGTCTCTTATGAACCATCGTCTTGGAATACTCTCCACTCTCAGTCCTAGCCGCCTGCCCGGTCCCAAGCTAATCTGCTCCGCTCTAAGCAACTGGCGAAAGAGGAATGGATTCCACTTGCATCTCCGGCAGAGAATAATGATGCCCGCACACCTAATGGGAAACCGGAGTCTCCATCCATTTTAGTTGTCCAATTCGAGTCCTTCACTATCAAAGTCTCAAAGCCCGGTCTCGCAGATAGTACTTTTGCCCCAAGCAAGTAGATAGAATTAGATCGCCTCCCCAACCAAAGAGTAAGATTCTCCCCCCTTACTTCAAATAAAGAAACTCTCACTGGGTCAGGGCACCTTAAACATCTTCCTCAGATCTGCAGGTAGCAAGTAGAGTACTCATCCATCAATCAGTCTCTGCCTCCCACCTCGATTCCCTCTTTCTTCCTAGCTTAGTTCTGCTTCTTCTTATCTAATAATGTCTTCCCTCTTGCAAGAAGGCGTCACTATGCTCGCTCTTCTCCCTGTTCTCAGTTCATACTGATTGTAAGAGGTCAGATTCTAGACCTGAGACACTGATCCCAGCTAAGAGCCCGGAGCTTCTAAACCCAAAGGACTTGCCTCAGTTCGTGGTCGGGTGCCCGCTAGAGATGAGTAGTAGGAATTGGACACGAGGGAGAGAATGTACTCCTACTCAGGTACCCGTCAGCCCTCGGACCAAGTGTTGCTCGCTAGGATGTTCTTTTTATCCTCTAAGAAGCCTTATGGCACCTACTAGCTTCATCAAGTGTTCAACTCCCTCACGGTCAAGGGCTCTTTCTCCCTTACCATCTGAGTCAAGATTGAAGATAGTTCCGCGGATACAACTTATAGATGATCGTACCTCGAACGTTCATCCCAAATAGCATAATGACCAGCCCCCTTCCATTTATGCCAGCTCTTAACTGAGACTTAAGAACTAATGCCAGGTGTGGCGACGACATTCGATCTGAAGCGAAGTCGAGAAACAGAATGAACGAGCTGCGAGCCCTGTGAGCGGAGCTAGCCACGATTGATGCGCGAGCGAAGAGATCCAAAGCAAACAAAGGAAAGGACTGATTAAATAACTCAGCGAGCAGAGCCTACGAAGAAGGAAGCTCCGAAGGATCCCATTAATTAGTTGTCAAAAAGTAGATGCGCAGAAAGCACTAGACGGCAAGTGGGAATGTAGAGGCCCTAACCGAACGATGTGGGCAACTGCTACTGGGATGGGAGACTCCTACTCCTAACGAAAGGGATAGCGCGAGCAAGTCAGAGTAGGCATTCAGAGCAGATATCCGACTGCAGCGTGCAATAAGGGAAAGAGAAGATCTTTCGTAGTTTTGAATCCTTCTACCAAACATTCATATAGAGGTTCGCGGATCCGGGAATCAATTCCACGAAAGCACTAAGGACAGCCTTCCTCTACTCTAAGTCAGGTCTTTCCAGTCATATAGGGGGGAAAAGCCAAGATCTCTTGTTGGGCCCTACGCGTACCTGCACAGCCTCAGAGGTGGACATTGCTCTGTTGAATCAAAATAGAATTTAGCCGATCATGCCCTACCCTAGAAGGGAGGGTTTCACCAATCAAGCATCTGACTTTGGTGTCGACTGAGATGTGAGTGGTTCTGTACTCAAACAAATATAGTTAATGGTGCCCTTCCCTTGCCCTTTTTGACTATTGGAACGACTCATGGGTCTCTTCCATGAACTCTTTCGGTCCTTCGGTTCCGTGCTCGGTCCTGACGGTCCTTATTCAAAGGCTGGACAAGGAGTCAGGGTCGGAACGTTAGGTGCGGAGCGTACAGACGGAAGAGAAGTATTAAAGGAAGGTCCCGTGGGTGCCTACTCTTCAACCTCCGGAAGATATTTTCTCTATATAGTCCGTCCTATTCCTATGGTTCCATAGATCCTAAAATGCCCAGCCCAAGCCGATCTGCCTGCTCTCTTAGTTTTGATACCAATGAGAGAACTATACCCATTCCAAAAACTAGAACTACTTCTCATACTTAACTGATTCAGGACAGATGCCACCTCTCTTTACTCTAAGCCTGGTCCACCTAGTCCAACTCCACCCTGTACTAGGCTTTCATTCAGCACATGTAGATAGGCCAATCACAACTACTACTGCCCGCCCCTCTCAAATCACATGTTCGGATCAAAGCACATGTTCGGATCAGGATCTGAAATCAATGCCAAATCTCTATCTTTCTTCGCACACGTATCCGACTCTTTTTCCGTTCCTTGCACTCCTTACCCTTCGCTCTGAACTACTGTAGCTGTCCTATCCTCTGACAAGAATGAATGGTGACTGACAAGAAAAGAATCAATGGAGAAGTGACGAAGACAGCCAAGTAAAGAGGACTCCCCCCCCCGGTCGTGTAAGACTGATTCGTCAACTAACTTCCACCGCTATTCCGAAAGAACTTTGATGTAGTCTGGCCTTCCTACCCTCATTAGCGGCTCAGATTCCTTTTTCGGATTACCGATAGAGTGCAGTCTTTATATGATAAGATAAGTGTAGTGATCTGAGGAGCGAATGCACGGTCCCCTTCGCTATGTATGATCTACAGTTATGGTAGCTGGGATGACATGACCTCTTCTTGCTATCAAGTCTTATCTTAGATAACATGACCTCTTATGGTAGTTGGGATGGGGTGTGGGGACGCAGCTAAGGACTATGAGGGAGTTGCGGTACTCAGTAGTTATGGCTCCATAAGTGGTTTGGGAATGATAGGAGGTAGTGGCACTACCAGTGGTTTGGGAGTGGTCAACTCTGATTCCGAGGACGGGACTGAGAAGTGGGCTTCGTATTCAAGCTTCGTGGGAGGACCGGGGGGACGAGCGAAGGACCATTGGCTAAAGTGATCAAGTATTCTCAGTAGAAGTCAAAGGTGGCATTCTCAAGTCTCAGTCAAGGGCTAACCTGGGATGTATTCACCCGATAGCCAGATGTAAGAACCTGACCGGAGAGTGGAGCCTCTTCAGATCTGAGGCCGGACATACTATATCCCTTCCTCCTAACTCTATCTTATAAGAAAGCATTCCTGGTAGACTATTTGTCTGGGAGTTTGTCCGTGGTAGACTACTTGTCTGGTGTATTATTGCTTACTTACCTAAGTCAAATCCGTGCATGGAGGAGTCAAGAACTACTTTTCACTTAAAGGGAAGGTGCGTAGCGGGCTATTCAAAGCATCGAGAAAGAAGGCCCGCACGGATGACCTGGGAGGGTGCAGGCGCCGGGGCAGTCCGGGCTTCTAATTTAAGAAAGAAGAGGCCAGGACTTCCCCTTACAATCCCCCTAGCTATATGAGAACCCGAAGAAGGGATGATCAACTTCTGACCTGTGCAGCTACTGGCGGAATAGACAAAACATCTAGCTGGGGATGCGGGGGATACAGTATCTGGAGATTCAGATAAGTTCTTCTTTCCCTCCCACGGGATCGGAGTTAGTTGGTTCAAGACCTCGTGCTGACTCTCTGCTAACTCTGCGACTACTACTTCAATCAAGGCTTCTCAAGCGTTTCGGCACGCAAGGTTTTAAGCAAGGGCACAATTAATATTAGATTTAGACAGCTTCGTACCTCAAGCGCTTCCTCCAACTTGAATGAGGGGTAAGGGATCAGAGCTATAAAGCTGCTTTCCGACCATCCGAGCCTCTTGGAGATTCCCCCTGATCTGGTGAAAAGCAAAGGCTTCTGTAGCCTGGCAGTTCAGTGAAGGAGTTTCGAAAGGGTTTGAGGGGGGGGGAAGCCAGAGGGAGGAAGAGAGAGACCTACTATTCACAGTTGCAACATGGCATCTACATTTCTGTAATGAAAGCAGTCAAACGCCTACTTTACTGCTTCACTATCGGATCGAATAATGAATGAATGCAGTCAAACGCAGAATTGGTTGAATTGGGATCGAATAACATGACATTTTGCAGTGCTTCCTTTGGCAACTCTGTTCTGCTGTAGATCGAATAATCTTTCTCCACTCATCAGACAACCAACCTGACTGTCGAATGAACGAGCCAGCAAGCAAGTGAATTCCGTGCGGCAGAGAGACCCGTGACGCCAGACAGTAGTAGATCCTGGAGGTCAGATCCTCAAACCCTCTACCCGTAGTGCTTCCCTGAGGGCGTCTAATCAAGTTAAGAACCTCCTCCCAGTCCTGAATGGAAGAGCAGAAGGGGAGTTTCTAGGATTCGAGAAGGGCGATCAGGGAATCGAACCTATATTGCTCGCTGCAGTCCTTTATTGCGACACTTTCTCTTTATAGAAGCCCTCCGCTAAGCAGTTCTATAATGATCAGTACGTGAGACCGGGAAAAGAAAGGTTTAGACCCTGGCTAAGTTCAATGATGCTTTGCTGAGAAAGAGTGAATGTGTAGGCTGGCACGAGCCCTTGAATAATCGCACCGAACAGTTCATATCATAAAGAAATGAGTAGGTTGATTCTTTGCTGGCACGTTCATCCCTTTCCGATGCCTGTTCGGGAGAAGAATCATTGGTGTCCGCCGTCTCTTTATAGGATGACTGAACACCTACTTGACTCAGCGGTAAGAGTCTCGCTTTCATACGGCGAGAGTCATTGGTTCAAATCCAATAAAATAAGTAGTTAAGTTCATAATTAGACTTTCCATTTCCTAACATCTTTCAAAAGACACTTGTTCAAGGTACGAGTTCATGGTTCAATACCATTCACGACTACGGTATCCGAATGGACATGTTAGACTCTTGCTCGGGTGTCTTGTTTTTTAAGGTCGGAATTCCAGGTACGAAGACAAAGGGGAGAGCATCGCGACGTGATAACGACGGGCGAGTTCTTGTACGTAGTGTTCCTTTTTATCAGCAACAATAGCAAGTCGTGAATTACAGGGCTTCTTTAGATGGCTCGAAAAAGACTACCAGAGGGCCGAGGCTTAGAGGGATCGACCTATTACTACCTACCAATAGGGAGATTGCAGACGTAGAGTCAATGGTGTACACACCATGTTAGACCTGTTGCTGCAGGGGAAGATCCTTTCTTGAGTTGTTTTTTCATAGTGAATGGCATCATATAATATAGTCTAACATGGCTGTTCAGGTGGTGTAATTGATTTCCCTATCACGGGTGCCATTCATATTGGTGCTTTTTGAGTCATGAGTTTGAAAAAAGCATTTATGAGGGTCTAATTAGTACTCCTCGAATACCCTTTATAAACTACAGGATCGACGTTCGCTAGCTACCAATTGCGACCGGGAGGGCTGAGTCTGACCTATCTGACCGTAGCATCTCTTGATCTTATATGGACCGAGTCTGACCTATCTGACCGTAGCGTAGCATCTCCTTATATGGACGAACAAAAAGACACTACTGAGCTGTCCTGAGTAGCCTATTCAATTGATCATTTGATTGAGCCGCCTATGAATTTGGAGCCGCCTATGAATTATTAGCCATACCGAATTAGACTCAACATATTAAATATCAATATAAGTTTAGGTTGATTAAATATAAATTGAAGTTTAATCTTTTTTTTTCATCCTTTAGAGCTAGTCCGTGAACAGCCAACCATCGCACTGTCAGGTTCGATCCTCAAAGGATTTACTAAATGAATCGAGTTCTTCCAAAGAAGCAAAAGGGCAATGGAATCCCATCTCCGCTCTCTGTGAAATACTCGGCCGAGGACTTCCAAACACGTCATAAGCTAAACCCGTACTGACGAATAACCAACCCGCAATGAATAGGGAAGGTATAGGAATGAATGACCCAGTATCGAAGACTATTGATAATATCAGCAAAAGAACGTTCTCCCGCTCCACACATTTGATTACATTCAAGGGGTCAGATGGGATCAGTAAATGGACTACTAGTGAGATTGCATCTTTGTGAGATCGTCAATCTTGTACCAAAGGTTTATTGAAAGTATACCGAGGCTTTTCTTCTTATTTCTTTTTATTGAAGCTTTAGATAAAGTTGACCTACGGGCCTCACGGACAGAGTGGACCAAGCCTATTGATCCGGCTCGCTGTGCCCCGAAAGAGCACTTGAATCTTGTATAAAATAGGCCACCCGAAAGGAGATCTACTCGAGATCCATTCATGCTTTCAATCTTGCTCCGAACTCGCGGCAAGACGATCACTTTCTTCGCATATTGCACTCATCGGATTCAAGGCCAAGAAGTCAAGTCGCTTTTATGGTGCATTCACCGCTTCCCCTAACCCCGCAACCTCGCCAATCCAATTTCTCAGAAAGATCTCTGAATTGAAAGAACAGAACCCCTTTCTCGAATCAAACCATTGAATTGCGGGCTTAAGACGCTCCGGCAGAGTGGGTCCCTTCGTAGTTGCTGGCCCGAGCTAAAGAAAGTTCCAAGTGGCTGGGGAGGTGACCTGAGGCACAGAAGATGCTTTTTTACCAATAGCTACATAAAGACATGGCTCATCTTTTTCCCTTGAACTTTGACTCTCTGGCTACTGCTCTTGTGGAAGTCTGTCCCATTCTCGCTGACCGCGTCCTATTCCTATATATCTTTCATTGAGCAGTCTCTCTACGTGCCTTCGATTGCTTGACTATTCCCGATAGCGATTGGTAAGACGAGTTGCGCTTGCTCTTTTTCCTTCGCTTCTTCCTATTCATTCATACTAACCACTAGTAGATCTAGGAGAGAAGAGAGTGAGGGTCTCCGGATCCGTAGTTGCCTAGTAGCCAGCTGACTGACGAGTACCAGCTGCAGCGACGGTTACGCTTTCTTATGCCTCTTTCTATTCCTAACTCAAGGAGGCTCCGCACCTTCAGACAGAAGAGGGCTGCCAGCTCCTTTGAGACCCGCTCCTCTTCCGGGATTGCGATGCGCTATTCTTATGTTTCTTCCCTATTCATTGTCTATATTCTTCCGGTGCCTCTAGCTCTTGCTGGCTTGCTTGTTCAGTGTGTGCTGAAGCCTTCCGTAGCACCTCGAAGAAAGAATCCCATTCGAGCGGATCGTAAGCCTTCTCCATATCGAGAAGGAGGATGACAGCCGAGGCATTTGCGATTGAGTTCATGAGTCATCTCCTGAGCTAGTGCAATGGTTTCAATAATGCTTCTCCCTTAATGAAAGCTCGCGGTGATATGATATGCGGCAGTGGCCCGCCTCTCGTAAATGAGTCTTGCAATAACCCTGTAAACGAAGTAGCGCTCCCGTACCTTTCAAAAAGTATGCGTAACCCTTCCGGGATATCCGGGTTAAAGATAGACAGAGTCAGTCAGTTGATCAGTTAGTGGCTGGCGCTTGGCTTCGTGCCGTCCAGGCCTTTCCCTTCTTCCCTTTCCAGAGAGGCTTTACTTAAATTCCTTATGCCATCGATCAAGTAAGGAAAGTTATTGATTGATCTCTCTATTCTAAAAACAAAACCGCAAACGCCTCCTACCGCTTTCAATGTGCTTGCTTCAAAAGTGGAGGGCCGAGGTAGGAGCGGTAGCGACGTGTACAATAAATAGCAAGAACAAGCGGACAGCGAACATGAAGAGAAGGAGCTACGCCTTACAGCACTTTGACTTGTCTAGCTGAGTGGAGCAGCAGCTTCATATCTGGTCTCTGAGGGCCCGACTCAGTTGCATATGTGAGATCCCGTCCAGCTCCTTTTCCCAACTCACCATTCCCGGCTTCTGCTTGGGATTCTTTGATTGTCCCATCCGCGTACTTATATTAGTTAGAAGTGCAGTCCGGGTCAGGATGAAACTGAACAGCAGCTATTCGGGGTGGATGGTACGCCGGAGTTGATTGATGAGCGGACTCGGAAGCGCTCCTTAATCCTTAAACAGTTAGTAGTCCCTCTGGTCCCGTTGGTTCCGCTACTCTGACTTTGAGTCGAGCAACTCTTATAATAAGTATGAAATGAAAAGTGGAGTTCCCATCAAAGCAGAGGACAAGAGGGTCGGGATGCACAAGACCAGAGACTTGATATGTGTTGCTGGTGCGTGCCCAATTGAGTACTCGTTTCGCAAGATGGAGTCTCTTGTGTGACCTTAAGAAGCATCTTCTTAGAGGGCTCGAGCGTAATCGAGAGGTACGATGAAGCGACGTGGTGAAGGTTAAGCGTGTGATCCGCAATAGCACTTGCTTACGAGCATGATTCTTTCTTTCTTCGTTACTGACTCTCTTGGGTTTTTCCTTACTCTATCTCAAGGTTGATAGGGCTTTCTTTAGTCTTATTTGGTCATAGGTCTGATTTCCTTATTTCTTAATGAGTGTTCTCAGGTGAATGGGACTACTTAGCTTGATGTTGTCTTCATGAGATATAAAGGTAATCGATGGTTGCCTGTCTTCTTCGGTGCGTGTGCATTGGATATCTTATACTATTGATTCAACCAAAGATCTAGCACACTTGCAAATGCCCAAGGAAAGTCATCGGTCCCAGAGCGTAGTCTTTCAAAGATCATAGGGCCGAGGGTCTTCTTTCTTGTCTAAGATTAGCAGATCGAAGTGCAAGAGCGTCAGTTGATCAAGGTTCCTTTTCGTTCTCTCTTTCTTATATTATAAGAAATGGATAGAGATTCATGCCCTAGCGGGGTTCTTTGAATAGCTATCTTTCGTCTCGAGACTAGGTTTGATGGTCTTCTTCTCTTGGCGTTCGTCCAAGGTTAGCTACTCCCATATCTTGATTCCTGTTGGATCTGTGGAGTTCTCTTGTCCTCCTCTTCGTGTTCTCTCTTCCGGATCAGTGAGGTGATTCTTGTTGTGCGAAACCGGTGATCCATTCTTGTGAGTTTGGATCATAGATCAGGCGTCTTGGTTTTGTTGGATCGGTGATCTTGCGGATCGATTTCGGAATTGCTTTTCTTTCTGATCAGAACGGCAAGCCGTGGGATAGTTGAATGGCATTGCTTTTATGAGTCGTAAATGGAATGGCATCTAGCCATGCAGCCGGCTGATCTCATTCCTCTCCCGGGCTGAACTCGTAAGGGCTTTCTTTATTACCTCTTTCATTTCATAGACTGTTTGGAAATCTCATTTTAGTAGGCCGAGATCCCTTTTCTTATGCTTATGATATACTGCTCACAATACTGGTCAGTCCATCTCTAAAAGAAGGGCAGAATGAGGGGATAGAAGTTCAGTGCTCGATGGCCCGCCTATCTTGACTGAAGAAGGAGAATGAAGAATACGCCAGGTTCTAATACGCATATCGCACATTCTCTGCTTTTCTCTCTTAGAGGTCAAGATCGGCACTTCTCACTCGTACCTTACTAAATTGGATGTGATCGACGCCCCAGTGCAGTACAACGTACTCTTGGGAAGAGAATGGATACACAGGAAGATGTGTGTGACATCGAGATGCTATGGCATAATAAGTTCAAGTTTAGCCAGCGGACCCAGCAGCGGAAGTCTACGCTGATGCTTATTACTATGAAAAGGGAGATCTGGTTCAGAGGTCTGATCGACCGATCGCCGAAGCCACGTCGAAGACACGGCCTCGACGACACAAAGAAGTCAGTGATGCTAGACTGGTATGGAGAACGAAGAAGAAAGCGGCATAGATCTACATGGGAAGATTCTTGAGATCGATCATGCTGTTACGCTTCCAGAGAGCTGACGGACTTAGACCCAGTACGACATACGAGAAGAGAGGATGATGTGATCGAAGTAAAGGCAAAAGCAGAAAAGATAAAGAAAGAAAGCGGTTCCGCTTCTTGCGAAGAAAGACTTAGTAGCAAATCGCCGGTTGGGTTGGTCCGGGAATAGTGAGGCTTTTTTAGCGCAATGCAGAAGACACTACCCTCTTGGATGAGCACTGCGGTATACGGTCGTCCCGACGCTCCTCCTTCTCCTTCCTACCCAGATCGACAGTATACACATACATGGCACCCTTTTCATTCTCACTTCCTTTATCAAATCAAAATGCTACATCTGATTCAAAAGTGCCCTATTCAGCCTACCCGGATTTGCCATACTGTCTTATAAGAAGCCCTTTGACGTTACGCTATTTACCCTTCGTGCCCCAGCGGAAAGGATAAGTGACTAAGGAAAGGGTCCAACCGAAAGACTCATTTCTCAATTAATCATAAGGAAAGAAAAGATTATAGCACTGGAGCAAAGAAAAGAGATAGAACCCGGTCCCATCCCACTAGGGAGATCGCTGGTCTTTGGAATTCCCAGGTATACCGTCTTATCTTATAGGTCTCTGTCCCCCGGACGTTGAAGAGGAAAGTTCAAAAAATCACATATCACGTAGGCGAGCAGATAAACAGTTACCTGAGGCTTAAAGATATGTCCGAATAGCTCTATTAAAGCCTCGCCATAAGACTCTAACGGGAAAGAAACCCTTACGCGGCATCGGTGGTTACCACTGCACTGAACGGGATGTTTTCTCCTAATTATCGTATATATAGTTTCTCTAGTGATCACTCATTTATTTGGCAGAAGCTTCGATCTCTAGACTGTGGTCACTCCCATGCTCTGGTAAAATGCTTTCAAGGAAGAGAAAGACTATCAAACTTATGTAAGGACAGGAGATATAGTGATTTATTCACCACTATACGAGAGTCTTGCCCTAGTATAGAAGCATGACGAAAGAGTATAATTCGCCAGTCTACTCTACGCCTCCTTACAGTAGGAGATAGGATAAGATAACTAAAAAAAAGTCAGGAATGAGGCACGTATGAAATAGCTCGAGCGATAGCGAGAGGGACGAGCAATTTATTGCGACGTGGGATCAACCAGTAATGTACGGGAGATAGTATAAAATAGCTCGACTGATTCGAGAGGAGCGAGTGAGAATTCGACGGGGTAAGGTATCATCCCGTACGAGTCTATTCCTTGCCCTACCTTGCTACTACTTCGCTAGCTAGGCTCTCTGTGGAAGCTTATATTGTCGAGCTTCTTTCCTCATAGTCTGATTCTGGTCTTAGAGTGTACGCGGAGTAGGGAGATATAATATAAAATACGGGAGCGACTGAACACTTTACCAAGACCTTTCCTTGAACATCTCTTTCTTAACTCATTCCCAGGCACGTACCCCCGACCGTAAGGGAGGAAAAAGAAGCAAGCATTTTCAGTGCCCGTTCCCTTTCAGTACCTTTCTTCTTTCCGTACCCTTTCTTCATTACCGGTCATTCTGAGGGGGACAAGCTACCATCCATGTTAGAACCCTTCCTTTTTATAAGCCAGACAAGTGAGTGAGTGGGCCTTGAGGTCAGGAATGGCACACACACGAACGATTGAGACAGAAAATGAACTAAGAAAACATGCCTTATTTGGCACGCAAGGTAGTGTAGTGCCCGTGTGTGATTGACCTTAGGCTAGGGAAAATGGGCAGAGCTCACTTTTCTTATCCTTGGAAAATGGCACGGTAAGTTCGGAAATGAGCTATAAGGCTCGGTTAGTGCTCGGTAAGGCAGCAGTTCAGTGTGATTGATCTGCCAAGTCAGTTAAGTGGACGGGCTTTGAAGAGGTCCAGGTGACTCAAGGGCAAGGGCTCAAATCTATGAAGCTGCTGCTGCTGTTTACGCTTCAAAAGTAGTTTTTGCTTTTCCAGAGGTAGGGAATGGAGTTAGAAATGACTGATAGGTGTACGCGGAAGGGACTCAGAGTCCTTCAGTGAACCGAGGTGCGAGCGCAGCGACGCGCGAAGAGCGAATGAATGAGCGAGAGAGGCGAGTGAGAAAGTATGAGACGGGGCGAGATATTGACTGAAGAAGGGCCGAGAGAAGCGACGGGCTCCCACGTCAGGGGGAGGGTAGAAGGCTGAGTGGAAGTATGCGTACTACACTTATGTATATAATAAGAAGAAGAGCTGGTGCCCATAGTATATAGAGTGATGGTTCAACTTTTTCCCTATTACAAGAAAAGTAAGAGGGAGACAAGAGTTCGCTGCGCAGGCAAGACAAATGAATGGCATTGCTTCAGCAGAAAGAAAAGCAGCATAGGACTATACCGGGAAAGCATTAGCTCAGCTGCATAGGACTCTACCGGGAAAGCATTAGCTCAGCTGCAGTTAATTCCAAGATTGACTCTCTGGGCAGGGGTTCAATTCTAGTAAGGAGAACAAGTCATTCGTATAAAAGACGTTGGGTAGCCCTTTTCAGCCTTCTAACGCCGTGTTTGTTATATATGCGCATATTTGTTTGTTTGTTTTCACGCTCGTACCTACCGGTCGGGTCTTCTCCAGGTTCCCATCCGGAATAGAAAGATGAGAGCTGCAATCGGATGGGGGAAAAGAAAAGGAGGCTATATTGAAGCGGCGGAAGGCAGCCAAATGAAGAGGCGTCATTATCATTATCATTCGCTCCTCTCATTCTCTTGGGCTGCTGCGGAGGACTCTACTGGGGTTAGGATTAAACCGAACGGAACTGCCTATCAACGAAGGAATGAATCTCCCGCTGTCCTCCGGTAGGGGCTTCCTCCCATTAGGAGCAGGAGCGGTTAGACTAAATAAAAGGTTAATGACACCATGAACGGCTGCTGAATAATAGGTGTGAATGGGTTATTTTCACTCTCCTGTACCCCGGGCGTTAATATTAAAGTAGTCCCGATCAAGCTCTCTTCCACCACTATTGAAAGCTCAGAGAAAACACTCTCTTAGGCAACGCTGCGAACATCAGCTGTTTGGGTTGGGTTTAGGGCCTCATGCTATGTTAGCTTATGTTTCCTCTCCGGAGTCCTTGTCTGCTTGGTAGAATGAACTCGTAAGAACCTGAACCAGAACAAGAGAACTCGAACGTGATATGGGGTCAAACCCTTTCATAGGTCTTCATGGGTTAAAGGTTAGGCGAGCAGGAAAGGAATAGGAGAAGAACCGGACTCTAGCGGAACATCAAACCGCACGGAAAGGAGCGAATATAATGACGAACGAGTGATAACGACGTATGCGAGTGATTCTTGTATTTGACGCTTAAGGATCACGACCGAATACGCTTTTCTTCTCTGGGAGCTCCACTCATGCGGTCCGATACGGTTCGGATGCTGCTCCTGTGAATGGGTATGAGTTTGAGGTTAGAGATTCAGATTCCTAGGAAAGAGATTCAGATTCAGAGCTAATGAAAGGAGCTACTTAAGAGGGAATGATAGCTGGTGCACAGAAGAGTTCTTCAGATCGGATTCAAGGCGTAGCTCCCGTAGCTGCTTTTGAGCTTACTCGGGTGGGATGGGATTAGACCTTTCATATGCCTTTTCGTATTGTATTATAAAGAACTCTTCACTATCACTTGAACAGCAGCTGCAGCCTATTAACAGAATGGCATTGCAACTAATGCTGGCTTCAACCTAGAACTCATCATCCCTAAGACAAGAAAGAGACCTTTCCGATGGGGTACAGAGCTTGCGTTCCACCTGCATTAATATAATATGAGTCCCGAACGGCTAAAGAAGCAAGAACGGCCTCCGCGAACAAGTACTGTTCACCTATCACTTCCGGTGCTACGCCTGCTGCTGTTGATTTAATCTTTTCCCGAGAAAGCTCCAAAGAATCCTCGGTAGTTGGGTTAGTTATCAGTCTTTCCTAGGAAGTCATAGGGCTGCTTCAACTCTATATGGGGTATGGGCTGCGGCTTAACGGGAAGTTCATTGAAAATGGATCTTGTGCCGTCCGGTTCTGAATCCCCTTTTGATTCGGCTGCTATTTGGAATAAGCCTAAAGCAGCTGCTGTTCAATCAAGTTCATTCCTTTTCCTCTAGCTCCCATTCAACGAGAACAACTGCAACCGGAACTGAATAAACTAGAAAAAAACACCAGAAACATAATAAGAAATGAAAGGAACCAGCTGCTACTTACTCTAAAGGGACTATTCATTATATAAGGCATTCATTGCGCTCCGAACAGCTTGAGTGCTAATTTACTCATATTGCAAGAGCTTTAGTGCCTCAAAATAAAATACTTTACTTTCTGAAGAACTCTGATCACTCACATGGAATGAACGATAAGCAGCACCAGCTTATAGCTTATATTTGTATTAAGTCCAGAACGCTGTCGATCGAGCGCGTCATTCGTCATTATATTCGCTCCTCTCGCTATCGCTCTTCGGCGTCATTATATTTGCTCCTCTCGCTATGGGTGAGTGTGAAGTCGTACCTCGAACTATTTGAGAACTCGGATTCACTCGGGCTTAAAAATGACATATTTGCCGTACCAGTCCTTTTCAGTGCTGCGCGTAGCTCCTATGTTTTCGGAAGCGAAGCTGCTGCCGGTTGTAGCTGCTCTTTTCCGGTTGAAGCAAATCCTACTCTTTCATAGGAATACTTGAGTCACCTGCAAACACGGGCTCACTCTTTTCAATTAGTGCCTCCAGAGTCAGTTAGGGAGGGAAGGGGCGAAGAGCTGCTCTATTATTTAAGCCGGGAAGGGGCGAAGAGCTGCCCTAGAACTGAAATTGGGAAGGATTATCGTGGATAAGGTGAGACGATAGGAGCTTACTCAATAAGGGGCGAAGAGCTGCCCTAGAACTGAAATTGGGAAGAGGCGAAGAGCTGAGCCGTTAGGCGAAGGGATAGATCTTTCGTATGAGTAGTGTGTGACTTTTTGAATCAAGGAGTATAAATAGCGTAGCAATTGTAGACTATCCTCAGCCATGTTAGCAATACTGTAATCTGCTGAGGGATTTAGACGTAGCATAGACATAGATCTTTCTTCCAGCGCATCTATCATCTGCATATCAAACATCAACATCATAGTCTATGGCAGGGGCAAGAGCAGTCTTATTTCAAATGGGCAGACCCCCGAGGAATTGAATCTATTCGTAAGGGAGTTCAAGGTATCTTCTTTTCGTGTAGTGGGTGGGACTTTAGGCCAGGAAGCTAGCTTGGGATATGGATACGGCAAGTTAGCTCTCCGGGTAAGAAAGAGATAGAAAGAAAGCAGTACTCTTTCTAAATAAGGTGCGCAAGGAATAGGCTTAGCTTAATAGGGTTTCATAGCGTGCTAAGGTGAGCTAATCTGGTTCTAGTGAAAGTTCCTTTTCAGCCATTTCTTCTCCTATTGCGAGCCTGTTAAGTTCTCAAATGACGGAGTGAGCAAGTGCGTTTGAAAGAAAGCTTCCATGGGACGGAGGATACTGGAACAAGGGGTTTGCATTCCCCCTTACCTCGGCCCTTTAATTTGAATGCCAAGCTAATGAGCTAATTGTGGCTCGAGCACTAGAAGTACTCTTCATCTTCGCCCCGTCGTTATCACGTCGCCCCGTCGTTATCATTATAACAATTTCGGCCCAAGCAACTTAACTTATAGTAGTAGTAGTCGTGAATGGCGTCGGATAGTCTACAATTGCTACGCAATTTATACGGATTTCATATTGAGTCTAACATTGCCCCTGAGGATAGTCGTAAATTGCTACGCAATTTTTACGGAATCCAGAAGACCGACTGGCCAGTATTGTTCTTCTTTCATTTCTCTTCCCTGAAAGCAAAGGTGTGGAATAGGGCTAGCTAACAAGTAAACGAGTGAATGTTGCGTAAGTGAACGAAATGCTGTTGGCATGTTCGAGCGTTGCAAGCAAGTAAACTACTTATCTTCGTTGCGTAGGCGAAGTGAGCCGGAGTTCTTGTTCGAGTGAGCCGGGTAAGCAAGCAAGTACGCCCGAGTGATGTAATAGAAAGACGTATCTTATCTCCTATTTGACTGCCACTTGCTCTTGTTTCAATTAGATTAGATGCACTGACTTATGAATGAAGCTAGTATCTCTATAAGCCAAGTTAGGCGAAAAGAAGCTCAAGTGGTTTATCCATCCATGCATGACCCAACGATCTAACCATTCCCTACCACCCGGTTAACTAAGAGGAAAGACGTCCCATCAATCTGCGCCAGTGGTTTGTCGCTGCGGATTGCAAGAGTGGCTCCAAGAGTGTTTTCAGGCGGGAGCTGTCGACTTTGGGATTAGAATGAGCTCGGATTGCGCCGGTCTCCGCTTTCCAGCTAAGCAAGTGAGAAAGGAGTCTCCCGAAGTCTCTCGCATGATACCGGTGAGGCCTTTGAGCACCGCTAGCTATGAGTCAGTCGGGGTAGTCACTCCCAAGAGTGCCAATGAAGGTCAAGATGGGATCATTTGTATGCTAATACCTATAAGAGGCGCTGGAGAGAAGGTCGAACTTACTGAAGGGCTGAGAATGAAGACAAGGCTTTGAAGACCAGACTCAAGAAAAAGCGGACGCAACGACGGAGTGAAGTTGACTAAATACGAGATTTAGCTTAAAGTACATAAGCGGGCCAACGGACTACCTTGAATAGTCAGACTAGCCCTTCACAGGCCAACAAAAAATACCAAGAGAGAAAGCCTGCTTTCTTCTTTCTATTGTTATATATATAGAATACGAGACCACCAAGGCCTTCCAAAAGATGATGACGGAAGAAGATCTCTCTTTCCTATAGCTTTTGAATGATGGAAATAGAACGTCGAGACTTGCCTCTTGGCTACTTCAAAGTAATGGAAGGAAGTGACCCGCAGAGGCTTCATCGTTTCTCACTCGTGCTTCTGTAGAAGAGTGTTCTTTTATTTGAGCCTTCACGATTTGAGCCTGAAAGAAGAAGGCACGTCGCTATCGCTCGTCCCTTTCTCAATTGCAGTGGCGGGGCTTTTAGGTTCCGATATCGGTGGCAGCATCTTGCCCGCAGATGAACTAGTTCCATATCCCAAAGATAGAAAGTAAGATACAGATCCTCCTGTTGCTGAGCCAATTTAAGTACCAGTCCGGGGGTGGATACAGATCCTGTGCTGGTTGATTCGGTTGACCCACATTCTTATAGAAAGCCAGCTCAGTTGATTCACCTAAAGCAGTTGAATTGATTCTTCTCGTTCGACAGTTATAGATTCTCTAGTCGCCGATCCACTAGAAGCAGATATAGCTCCACCCTAGCCCATGGCAAAGGCAGAGGGGGTGGTTCATTTAGTTATTATTGGTCGGAACACATTGACTAGGAACGGGGAGCTGAGACGGACGCCTCGTATCGGGACAGAGCAGACCTTGGACACGTCGTTATCACTCGTACCTCGACTCGTATCAGGTACGGAGACCGAGATCCCCAGGAGGAGAGAGTGGAACACATGCATGCTAATTCCGGAACATCTATTCTTGGAACACGAGCAAATGGTGGATCCGCGTGCGATAGGTTATGGCTATGAGTTGGGCCCGCCCACTGGATATAGAACTCAGCGAAGTAGCTGGATACGCGGATCAGCCGGTGGATGGGTCAATTGCTTTCATGGGTTCATAAACAAGGTCAATTGGATCTAGGTAAACTTCAATCGGTTATTCGACGAGAACTGCAAGTGCCGGTCGACGTTCACAGGGTTCAACAATGATTCTTCCCACCCCTTATGCTTCTGATCCTGTTTAAACTTCAACCTCTATCTTTACTGCTGAAACTACTCCTTTTTGATCTTTATTATGATTTCAAACTTTCTATGACTCTCGAACTTTGGTTGTAATTTGTCAACAAAACAAGGTAAACAATCACTAATACGG